>JAEIHY010020105.1:0-61351 GCA_018904565.1 Drosophila tsacasi | reverse complement strand
GGGTCGGAAATGCTTCCTTCTGCCTGTTACACACATTTGCACAAAATTAATATACCTTTGTACCTACGGTACATGGTATAACAATACAAATGACTCTCAAGGATAGTTTTTTAATTATAAATTAAAATTAAATTGGTTAATTTAAGGTTTCAATTACAATTTCTTACAATTTTAGGGTCATAAACTCATTTAAAAATGAAAAACATTACCAAACCTCATGTGAAACCATCAAAGTTCCTCAAACAGAGGATACCCTTGCGCTCACTCAAGAAGCCAGAGAAGCAAATGGGATTGGGGGATTGGAGCCCATAATGAAATACATGCCATATGCGGAGACCCGGAGCAGCCGAACAATGTGTGAATGCAACTCCACAGCCGGGCGTGGCTCCGGCATCCTGTGCAGTTCGTCCGTCCGTCCGGCATTTCCCCGGCTCTTCGTCTCCCCGGCACGATGGCAATCATAATAATGGCACACAATTTAACAGCATTGCATATCGGAAGGAAATCTCGGTGGCCGCAATCTGCGCCTCTCGTCTTCGGGCAACTGCGACTTGGGCCCGGACTCATTGCATTTGCCTACTTATGTATGTACTCTGGCCGGAGGCGGAGGAAGGGCCACAGCACCGACACTGCAGCCCGGTTAAATGGGTCACTTTGACCGCTGCACAAATGACAATTGCCGGTCAGCAAATCCTGGGGAATTGCTGCAGTTGTTGGCCCGGCTTAAATGCATATGCATTAACCGAATAAATTATGCATTTTTCGCACATAAAATTCTGTCGCAGTCGGGTTTCCCACGAAACTGCCATGGGACCTGGCCGGAGAACCAACGGAGTCATCATGACGTGGCCCCCAAGATTGCCTACTTCGTTGGTCGGTAACATGGTTATTAAAGTGTCACCTGACAGCCTGGCAACTTGACCCAGCTTGCATCTAATGAAAAGACTAGGTGACAGGCAAAAAATCTCAATATTTCCACCTTCAGCAAAAGGTACAGTGTTTCACTGCCAAAAAAAAACTGATGTTAGCTGAATGAAAGGTTGTTAGAGTTAATTTTTAAAATAAAATTTCAGTTTATAAAATATTATAAGAAAGATTTAATTATCTATAGAGATGCGTTCAATTCTTTTAGAAATAAAACATTAAAAACTGCCTCACTGAAATACTCTTACCCAGACATTGGTCTTGATAACATTAATACCCGCCTGACTCAAAATCACCTGGAGCCTAGACCTCTGACCAGAAGACCAGGAGGGTATGGCAACAGCTTGGTCATGGCCAGGCGGAGTCACGGCTGTTGGCTGCCTCAAAGTCCCTGCCTGGCTTCGCCTATTTCTCCCGACAACGTGTTCGCGACGCGGTCCGCTTTGATTGCAGTCACCAATTAGCGTAATATTCGCAATATGCTTTGTCTGCGTATTCATTTTTATTATTTTTCCTTCGCCCTTTGAGGCAGCAGCAGGAGCAGCACGCCTAAGAGGCATCCTTTATTCCCATTCCAATCCCCATCCTGCTCATATTGACCGGCAGTGTCATGGCAAAAAGTTTCCAGCGGCAGATGGTTTTAATTGCTCCTCGCGATGTTTTTTGCCAAGTCTTAGAAAATTAGTTTAAAGCATTTGAGAGCGAGGCCAAGCAACTAATTGATATTGCTAAATATTTATGGCTGGGGCTGGGAGCAGAAGGGCTGGCAGTGCAATTTAACAAATGGAAAATCGCGGAAATGCAAATTGGAGCAGAAGAAGAGACAGCACAAAGCGGCAGCAGCCATGGCAACAAAGTGCTCACTGAAACCGGAGAGTTGCAAAGAAATTAGCGGAGCCAAATGTGTGTCATGCACTCAACTTAACAGCGCCAGGTGAGTGCCCTGTCCCAGCCCAAACATACTTTGGTTTGTGCTGATAAATCCACGCGCACGTCTTGCGTGCCCAAGATGGCCGGCCCTCCGATCCGGTCCGCCATGACAGCGCTGTGCACACGGCCAAGTGTCCGGTCCGTCGAACTGCGATATCGTTCCGGCAGAATGTAAACATTGGGCGTTGAAACCGGGGCCTTATCAGTAAACAAACGAGGGAAAATAGATAGGAGGTTAAGCAATCGATATTCAGGTAGAATCACGCCGCAGCAAGCACCGCGCGATTAACAGATTTGAAGGGCTTTAATGCTATGCACACAGTCCATTAGGCAACTTAATGTTAGACTTAACCCTAGACATTCCTTATAAATCCCTATATACACACACATAAAACGAGACTGAGGGAAAGCTACTCCTCATCTTTGATGCAATTCTCGACCAGTTCCCGCAGATTGGGATTCTCCATGGCCGCAGCGATGCGTTCCTTGTCATTGATTTGCTTGTTGACTGTTTGGGTAGAACAATGAATTAGTTCATGTACGCAGTTTGGGGGTTTTAAGGTTAAGTCTTACTTTCTTCCTCTGTTTGATGGGCGCCCTTCTTGATGTATATATCCAGTTTGATGTTGTGGGGCAGACCCCGTTCCACTTTCACGCGTATGCATAGTCCAATTAAAGTGGCCAGGGAGCAATGGGGCACTGTGGGGTTGAATTCGATGCGAACCTGTTGTAAATACACAGATATTCATTAATTTCTTCGCAAGAGTATAAAAACGTATTAAAATAGTATTAAAATTTTCACGTGTTTCAAGATCAGCTTTTCGAACTGGATAACCTACCACAGAGACATTCGAGCGCGTGGGAGGCATCACGAAGATCCCCTCCTCGTAGATCACATTCAGATCCTCCAGCGTGCACGGCTTCTCCGGATCGCGAATGCCGCGCAGCAGATCTGTGGACGATACAACAATGTTAAGGTTACATAATTCGTGCTCAGGTGGAAGGTCTTCGAACCGTATATGGTCTCCTGCAGATCCGTGGCATTCCTGTAGCCCAGCTCGTGGAGCAGCGCGTCCTCGCCGAAGGCAATAGCCTCGTCATCCATCGACATCTGGCTCGTTTTGCGCACTAACTCGTCGGCCGAGTTTCCGCGTCCGCCGCTGCTGCTGATACTGCCGCTGCTGGTGCTGCCGCTCCCGCTGCCACTGGTACCGCCGCACGACGACGACGTCACGGCTGTGCTCGCACTGACGCCGCCGCCGTCCGATTCGGAGAGCTTACGCTTGATGTAGGACAGCATGTTTGGCACCTTGGGACGCTTATCTCTCACGGTTTTATCTTTTTGCTGTGTCTGCACGGGTGTCTGCGGGTGTGCGAGGGTGTGAAATCAATGGAGCATAGTTCGTTTAGCTTGCTCTAGTTTGTTAAACTTTGTTTGGCCTGGTTTTATAGTTATTTTCACTAAAATTTCGTATTAACTCTTTGGTTCGTGGAAATGAAGTGCATCAGCTGGTTTTTGTTTGTGTGCAACTACACTGTCAGCTGGCCTTCTGCCTGCGCCGATCTGGCAAGGCCACGCGAAGGTGGCAGCCTGGGACTTGTGAGTTTGGCAACACTGTCTGTTATCAGTTCTGCACTGCGCTTTCAGCTTAGTTTTTGTTATTGCGGCTAAATTCGGCCGCATTATTTGCAGAAATTCATCAAGCATTTGGCCAGATTAATCGTCGGGCCAATTGTAAGTCCATCTGCCAATTAGGGCCCCATTAGCTAATAGAAACTGTTTAGAAACTGACCATAGGAGCTTTTTGCCCTAATCTGCAGGCGCTGCACCTATCGTACAGGTAACTTTTCCCATCAAAGCAGGCCTTGGATTTCGACCAAATGTCATCGACTTGTCAGACGTGGAGCTGCCTTCGGAAAAAATTCATTCCGTTTTAGTTAGTCCTACGATTCGTTTCTTATTTGTGAAAGCTCGTCGAACGGAAGCAAAACTCGCTTTACCCTTTTGAAAAATAAAGGAAAAAGTTCGTAAAAAGCGAAAGAGCCTATCGAAATTAACACGAAAAGGAGTACAATAAAAGTGAGTGTGAAATAAAATCAGTGATTGTGGAAGGTATGTTCTCTGCGTGTCCGTGTGTGTGTTTGTGGAAGTGGAGCAGGGCCGAAGGAAAATGGCGATTCTGGAAGGGAACCGCTGCTTTCCCTGGGCCCCATCGGGTTCAACCGACTCCCAGAAGTCAGTGGCCGGCACTTCGTAGACAAACCTCACAGCGGATCGCGGTCTCTAGGAAAAATTTTCACTGCTCTGTGAAAAAGACATTAAACGTCAAACGTCATTAATTTTTTTTCATCCTAAATTTTTTTTTCTTCACATCCATTCGCTCAGTTCGTATAGGGTAAAATGGTTGCCGATAACATGGATGCTACTGCAGTTACCATTGCCATCGCTGATCAGTCTTCGGCGGTCTTGGTCGAGAAGGAAGAACTGCCAGCAGGCAACTACCTCATGGTGGCCATCGACATAGACACCACTGGACGTCGTTTAATCGATGAGGTAAGATCCCCACGGCCGCGGCTCGCAATGAAAGATTTCTCTTTCGCGAGTCGAACCTAACCCCACTTTCGGTATGTCCACAGATTGTCCAGCTGGCTGCCTATACACCGAACGACCACTTCGAGCAGTACATCATGCCCTATATGAATCTAAATCCAGCTGCGCGCCAGCGTCATCAAGTTCGTGTTATTTCGATTGGCTTTTATCGTATGCTAAAGTCGATGCAGACCTTTAAGGTAAGTTATTCGGGGTTTTTGCATATTGGGGAAAGTAGAAAAAGGTCCCAATCAACACAAATATAGATGAAGTAGCAATGGAGGCATAAGTTTCCCTGAAAAATTGGCTCTGTATTATTCCCATGGCTATTTTTTCACTCCCAAATATTTTAGGCCTAAAAGAAATCTAGACCCATTTTTTTTCTGACAGCTGTCATAGTGAAAAAAAAAAAAAAACTTGTCATAAAATGACAGCGCATTTAATTAACTTATTTGACATTTCGTTTACATATATACAGAATTTTTTCTAAGACATGTACCTCCTCATTCCATAGATCATCAAATCAAAGTCCGAGATCGCCGCTTTGAAGGACTTCCTCAACTGGCTAGAGCAGCTGGCGGCGAAGGCGGACCCCCAATCTGACGGAATTGTGCTGCTGTACCACGAGGAGCGCAAGTTCATTCCGTACATGATTTTGGAGTCGCTTAAGAAGTACGGCTTGCTTGACCGATTCAATAAGACCGTCAAGGCCTTCGCCAACAGCCTCAACCTGGCCAAGGCCTCCATTGGCGACACTAACATCAAGAACTATAGTCTGCGCAAGCTCTCAAAGTTCTTGTCCAAGTCCAAGGAGGACATCACCTCGGTCTCGGCATCCGCATCCGGCTCTGGATCGGTATCGACTTCCACGGAGGCCATCGACAGCACCGCTGCCGATAACAATAGCAGCAGCAGCAGTAACTTTAACGAGAAACGCTCCGGCAAGAATGGCGTTAAATACGAGCGAGAGCAGTTTGAAGGAAATGCCAGCGTGCGTGCCAAGATGGCTTACAATGTTGCATTTCAGCTAAGCAACTCAGACCGCAAGTCTGAACCAGAGTCGTCGGAGGCTCTGGTTAACCTTTTCAACGCCCTGAAACCATTCGCTAAGCTAGTTGCTTCCGATATCCAGGAGCTGGACACCCAGAACGAGAACCTAGAGCGCCAGAACTCCTTCCGTCCGGTCTTTCTGAACTACTTCAAGACCACTTTGTACCACCGTGTGCGTGCTGTCAAGTTCCGTATCGTGTTGGCGGAGCACGGCTTTGACCTAAACTCCCTGAACGCCATCTGGACGGACAAGGGCTCGGAGGGCCTCGACATGGCGCTGCAGTCGATCGGAACTCTGAAGACCGAAGACAAGACGGAGCTTATAGAGCTAATGGACAGCTACTTCGATCCCAACAAAACCACAATCAAGCCGGTGGTTAAGTCCAACAACAATAACAATAATCGTCGCCGCAATCGCCGCAACACAAACCAGCCTCCCAAGAACGGGGTAATCAGCTCTCGTTCCACCAGCACCGAGTTCGGAGCCGGAGGCGACAAGTCGCAGAGCGTGTCCTCGCTGCCAGACTCCACCACCAAGTCATCAACGCCCAACAAGACTGTCGTCGGACGTCCACAGCGCAAGCGTAACTCGCGCCACAGCCTGGGCAATGGCAACGAGTCGAAGGTGTCGGATGCTGTGCCTGCCCCCGTCAAGGTGGATCTTAATAACACGGCTCCAGCTGCCATACAGCCGGCATCGCCCGCCCCGGTGGCCATTGCGGCATCAAACTAGACACCTTTCGGTGCCTCTCTAAAGTAAATACCTAAGTTAATCCTTCGCCAGTTGCTCTGTAGATCAAGTAGTTGCCGAGGCTGTAATCACTCGGGTAGATTGTTAATTATTTTTATGAATTACGCTTGCTTGTATTATTGAAATTTTTACATCAAATCGAAATGAAAATTCGATTAAGCATACACATATACATACACCTTAACGTCCCTTACATTAGTTTGTAAACGTTAAACATTACTGAGTTCGAAAAAGACTGAAAGCTGAAATTATACGAAATTTTACACAATTGTACACTACTATTTTAAATCAAGTTATAGGAATACTGTTACCGCTATTGAATTCAGTGAAATTATGTGAAAACTACGTAATTTTAACGATTGGCTTTTGCTTCTTTGTTACCAAAATAAATGTAAATTCTAATTCACAATTTCGCATTTCAGTAGACCTTTCCGGATGATAGAACACACCTAAAACACCAATTAAAATAAGCAAGAAATGAAAGGGAGAAGAAGAAAAGACTACAAGCGAACTTTTTCCTTTTTGAAGAACTGTCACAGATCAAGAACAACCTCAAAATTTTTGTGTAAGCACAAATTATCAGTGTACTCAATATAACCACAAGTACGAAAGCCTGCACGCCCCCACACTCACGAGCATGTTGGTGAATGGATGCAGAATGGTGAAGTGAACCGTGATCGTCATCGTGATCTGTGTGTGGTCAAGAGTGGCACGGCTTCAATTTGCTGATTAAAAACAGCATAAACTGTTAGTCGAGACGTTGTTGTAAGAACCCGGGCGAAGCATTTGGATGATGCTGCATTAAATACACAAGAGCAACATGCAATTATAGTATAAGAAAACGGATCGTATAATTATAATGACGGAGAAGAAGAAAAAAGCCGCAAACCATAATATGATTGTACAAGAGAACCAAACGCAGCGTTTAGGCATAGTTTTCCCATGCGAACCGATGCACAATGTCGCCACAGGACGGGCGATCGGAAAAATAGAGCCATAAAACGCCTCGATGAAATTTTGCATTGGACAGGCCTCTGGACTACACAATAACCAAAACACATTCCCATACATAAGAACAATCCACAGCAAGGCCTGGTCCAATGTTCAAAACTTTATCTTTGAAGCTTAAGCACACAGAACATAATCGATACTCTACCTCACAAGAACGTTCGCACGCACATCGAATCGAAACACTAGTACATGTAAACCCCAAACACTTCAAGCTGTCGTATTTCATATTTGCATACGTTCCACGAATTCCAAATGGCAATGTGAATCCAAACGTAAATCTGTAAGATGCGTGAATAAACGATTAAATTGTAAAAGGTGTGACTATCTGACATCATTTGAATACCAAAGTTCAGGTCAGGTTTGTAATAGGTTTGTATTTTGAAATTTTAAACGTAGAATAGAGAGCAATATTTCTCGTGCCTAAAAGCTATCCATATTTAAATTTTCGCGCTACTGATATATATCGTTATCGGCGCGAGGGTGGAAAAGCATTGATGAAAACATCGTTACCGTGATAGTCATAATCTCTGGTTAAAAATAAGATCAGAACTTCTACTGTAACAATTTTTTGTAAACTCATTGAATATTTATTATTTTAATTAAGTATTTCCCTTTTTTGTCTAATTTTTTATTTTGCAAAAAATGGTTTATTAATTACTTTTAAAACATCGATACAACATCGATCATTTTCCTTACAAACATCGAAGTCATCGTTGTGTTCCCATCTCCAATGATCCGTGCATTCCGAAAGATTCCGTGAATTCTTCGCCGTGAAAAATTGAGTATATTTCGACCAGAATGGAGGTCGATCCGGCGGAAGAGCCTCGCGACGAGGCGCACACTTCTATATACGACGGATACCCGCCCGACTTTGGGTATTTCAACATTGCGCACGGCATGCTGGTGGAGATTTCGGAGGAGATCCGGGCCAAGTTCCCGCAGGAGCGCCTCCGCTTCTCCCAGCTAAACAACCTCTATATGGCTGCTCGTGGCGGCCAGATGATGAGTTTCGTCGAGATCCTGAACACCGTCGGCAGCAGAGAGGTGCAGACGCACCTTGTCAATACAGTGAGTACCCGGCGATGCGAACGTTGCCGTGGAACGCCTTTTTTTGCGTAATTGCCTTAATTTACTACTGCGTCATTAATGAAAATCGCTGCCGCACGTATACGTATTGGGTTTATATGTAAACCCCGCTGTCTGCGCTGCCCCAAAGAGCGCATTTAAACGCTCCACTGCTGGTGTTTTTGTTTTTGGTATTTACTTGTTGTCATTGTTTATGAGAGAGAACGAGTGAGCGAAAGAGACAGAGAGGCAGGGGAAGGAGAGGTTGCCATATGCTCTTCCCATTCTACAGTGGTCATTCGATAACAGTGTGTATCTACTCCGATAAGAGTAGTTATCCGTTAACAGTAGTTATCCGTTAACAGTAGTTATCCGTTAATAGAGTTTATCCGTAAACAGTGGGTATCCGTTAAATTTGTACATTTTATTAAATTATTTCTTGGATAAACTTAGATCAGCCTAAATTAGATTAAAAATCCAACTTAATATTTATCACAGCATGCAGAACCTTCTTAGATTTTATTTTATTTCCACTGCAATTTGTTTAATTTTATCCACACTTTAATGTTTTTATTTAACGACCTTCCACTGTACCAAAATTTGCTATGTGTTTATATCTTTACTGCCTGCCAAAAAGGCAAGCAAAAAGCGGCAATCCGCAGTAATAGCTGCAAAAATGGGGAATTAATGACCGACCGATACAGATTCAAGCCCTATTCAAGGCACCGAGAGAACCGCAGTGCCACAATCAATTGGACGTCAAGAAGGCGACACTCAGTAGTGGGCCATCTTTAACCAATTACTCATGGGTGGCGTGTCTCTCTGGACACGGAATTGGATGGCTGCCAGTCCGCGCGAATGTTTTGCCGTTTCCTGAAATCTTGAATGTAAAATGTGCGTTTATTAATTTGTTTATTAACCAAATATATTCGGCACCATCGCGCTGCGTCGCAATCTAATCGAACTTTGTAGGGCAAACATTGGCCACATAAGTAATGCAATAGGAGTAATTATACTTTTGTATATTAAGCGATTAGTTTGGGATTGCAGATTAGAACACAGGAAAAAGAATTAGGTATATGATTTTATAAATTATAATATATATTTAATATAATTAATTCAAGAGGGGAATATTCAACGTAAATAACAAAGAACTTGTTTTTGTTTATATATAATACTAGAAGGTATTAAAATGTATATTTTATATAGGTTTGATTAATTCTATATAAATAGCAACTGGACTATATTCCAGTAAACAAGAAAAGATTTAATTATTTGTATTTCACCGCCAAACTTGAATATATTTCCAAAAATCAGATTAAGCAGATATTACATAAAATCCATTTCAATACGGAAATATTTCGCTCTGTGTAGGAATGCGGTTGACTGCCGCTCCCACTCCCCCATCCTTGATTTCGCTCTCTCCGTCTGTGGGCGATGGCTTGCAGGAATGCAGGCGAACAGCTGCGGGCGGTAAACAAACCCTCAAGGACCTCTCTCCGCGAACAGCTGTTCGGCCCTGCGCAGGATCTATGTGTCTCTCCGACTCGCTTCGATTCGATTCAACCCCCAGACATGGCAGCATATGCAAACTTAGGGTTGGGAATCGTGTGCCTGGCGAAGTTTTATCGAGTTTTTCGGTGCTCGGCAGGACCTAAGCTGCCCAGCCAGCAGCTGTCAGTTAAAATTCAGATTCCAGGCCATGCACGCGGAGCTATATCGGTAATAGAAGGATTTTCTTCGATCCTCTTAGAGCTTTCAATCATTGCCTTTTCCCCCAAAATAACATAATTGCAGCACTCGCAAACGCTGGTATGAGTCGGCCTGGCCAGGAGCTGGCTTCTGGCGAGGAGCTAACGACACGCTGCCGGTGACCAGCTACATCACGTATCCGGCGGTGAGTGTGCGAAGTCCCTGGGCAGCAGTTTCTTGACCCAGATGCTATTTCCGTGGCCGCAGCGCAATAGTCCATTTATGGACTTTGGTCCGCGGACTTTCCATTGTAAAGCGAACAAAGAAAGCATGCTGCACATTTTCCACCAAGATGGATACATAGGCTACACACTTCACACTAGCGACGCACTATTTTCGTCCAACCTTGACTGTGAAACGGCTGCGCACGCACATCATAAGTTTCCCATCGCCTGCGGCCCCTCTAACGCTCTCTCTCTCTTTCTCTGTTTCCCTAGAATTTCGATCAGCCAGATGGACAATCGCTGACCCCGCTCACCATGGCCGCCATGTCGGGCAATGTGAAATTCGTCAAGACCCTGCTGTCGCACTACGACGTGGACTTGGAGCGGGAGTGCAATGTCATCTTCGACGGAATGGTGGTTTATGGAGCCACCGCCCTTTGGGTGGCCGCCGGCATGGGGCATCTGCAGATAGTCAAGATGCTGGTGCAGGCGGGGGCGGCCATTAACCACAACACGAAGGCGCAGTCGTCGCCGCTGAGAGCAGCCTGCTATGAGGGTAGGAAGCATTCGAAACTGATCGAAGAGAGTTGTATTTAGGTACTCTTTTCATATTAATACCCTTCCAGGTCGCTTGGACATTGTCGAGTTCCTCATTGACAATGGCGCGGATGTGAATGCCACGAATTTGTTCAACAACAACACACTGATGATTGCCGCCTACAAGGGTCACCACTTGGTGGTCAACACCCTGCTTCAGAATGGCTCCAGACCCAACGACCAGGCGTTGTGCGGAGCCACTGCCTTGCACTATGCCGCTGAGAGCGGTCACCTGGATGTCGTGGTGGCCCTGCTGGACCATGGAGCCACCCTCAAAAAGAATGAATTGGGCATAACGCCAGCCTTGCAGGCCGCGGAACGACTTCACGAGGATGTTCTCGAGGCGTTCATTCAGAGGCCGGGACTGATGAGCTTAGAGGAGCAGATAACGGCCCTGGAGCTCCTCGGGGCCACCTATGCAAATGACAAGACTAAGTACGATGTTAACAAGGCGTACAGCTATCTGCTGAGAGCCATGCAGATGCGATATAGCGATCCGCGACGCGTTATCCGGAAGCGGGTTCAGCCCTCTGTGCCCGCCTATGACTCCTGGTTCGAGACTGAAAACCTGCCGGAATTGTATGCCATCAAGCTGAATCACCACTCCATTCACATGGAGTCCCTGGCCATCCGAGAGCGGATATTGGGACGCAATAATCCGGAGTTGCCGCAGGCCATCATCTACCGCGGAGCAGTAATGGCAGACCAGGGGCGGTTCTATCAGTGTCAAGTGCTTTGGAACTATGCCATAGACCTGAGAATGCGTAACAATGTGAGTTGAGATTGCATTCTAGCAACTGACTGTGTCTAATTTTTGGAAATCTCCTCTAGGTCTCGGTAGATCGCGATCTCCTGCGCTTCGCTCAGCTATTCGCCCAGATTCTACGCGTTGAGAACCACAACCTCACCTTGGATCACGTCCTGCCCGTTCTGGCCAAGTGCCAGCAGGAGATCGAGAACAACAAGTTCAAGATAAAGGAAGCCAAGCCCAACAATTGTCCCAGTCTATTTCAGGACCAGAACAATCAGAACTGCATAACTGCGCTGTATCTCATCAAGATCGTGACTCACCTGGCTCGTCGCAAGAAGGACCAGGACATCAACGAGGAGCACATCCAGCAGCTGTTTCTGGTGGTGCGCAAGTTCATACAGAACGACACGCGCCTGCAGGACGGCCAGACCCTGCTGCACATCGCAGTCAACGGGGTGATGCCGGTGGATGAGTTCTACACGAACGAAATGTGCAGGTATTAAGGTTTAAAACTACTTTTAAACAAGATAAAAGCTAAAAAGCATTCCCTAACCAGATTCCCCTGCTATGCCACTGCCTTGGTTTTGGTCCATTGCGGCGCCTCCGTGGTGGCTGTGGATGCGGCACGCAATACCCCGCTGCACATATTGGTGACCAAGGTGAACACCACGCAGGATCGTCAGGCGGAGATGGCTCGCATTCTGCAATTGTTCGTCGAGGCCGGGGCCCATTTGGATGCTGTGAATGCGGCTGGACAGACAGCGGCCGCGGCCTGCAAGCAACGTAAGTTAGGAGAATAATATTTATATAAATTATAATTAATTGATTGATAAATTTAGCTGTCTTGGCCAATCGGCTGCATGCCTATCAGAATGCCCATACCAGTCTCAAGTGCCTGGCTGCACGCACCATCGCCAGCCACCGGATAAACTTCAAGGGCCTGATACCCACGCAACTGGAGGCCTTCATTCAAATGCACAGCGTGCACAAGGTGCTCCCGTAGACACTTGCCATAGGCACTAGCCGTAATCAAAGACTTTAAAATAACAAGATGCATAGCGCCATACGAAAAATACGAAAGCAACAAATTGTATGGCGTTGGTCATCGCTTTATTTGAAGGTCTTTGCCGCAACTGAAGTCATTAGAACTGTGAATGCACTGAGCCAAGTTTGAACACATTTATATGTATCAATATATATATGTACGAGGTATATCGAATTTAGCGACTTAATCTAGCCAAAAGAATGCAAAAGGGAGAACGTTTTTATTTTTGTACACATTTTATTTAGTAATCTTCACTCTTAATTTATTTACAATTACAATTACAATCCGTGTGGACTGACTGTTTGTTTGTAATCATTAATCGTAATCGTAATCACATAACTATTAATCCTTCTTACGCGTAAAATCATTTTGTACATTTTCTATGTAAACACTACTATTATTCGCAGTGCAAGAGGGCGCAGGCCACCTAAGTTGAATCAATCGAATTGATTATGTTTTGTTTAGGTGAAATGTGAAATAAAAACAACCAAAATGTAACGTATACAAAAACTGTAGATCACAGCTGAGACAAAGACGAAAGAACGCGTATATACAAGTTGATAGCTATCTAGATGTTAGCATCGCTGATCTTGTGATTGTTGTGTCGCACCTGTGGATACACCTGTGGCTGACGCATTACCTCCTCGTACGATGGTGGCGGGGCTTTAAGAAAACTTGATTAATATAAGGAACTATCTCTGGATTAAGCAGCTTTGCTTACCGTTGATCACGTAATCTTCGTCGTGCATATAGGCCGGATTTATCACCGCATCCGTGGGATAGGTACGCTCGACCGTACGCTCTTCGAGGGTGGAGCGTTGCGAGCGATGAGAGTAGCGCTGCAGGTTTTCCGTGTTCTGGTGAAAACTGTCCAGGTAGTGATCCTCCCGCTCCACATCATCGTGCTGCAGTTGGATTACATGCACCGAGGGACGGCGGTCTGGGAAAATTAACATAAATTAGATCTTCCAGAAGCTTTCTTCTTTACAGAGAAAATGAACATAAATTAGATCTTCCCGAAGCTTTCTTCTTTACAGAGAAAAATTGTTTATAAAAATCGCGCAGCTATTGTCTGATGTTTATCAAATTAAAACTCTAATGCCATAGGAACGGCACGATACAAAAATACAATACAATAGAAAATTGAGCACCCTACCCGTCTCGGCAATGGCATCGGTGTAGTTCTCGCCAAAGCGGAATGGAGCGGCCAAGGACTTCTTGCACTTGAGGAACAACACGATCAGTATCCAGCCCAGGATGAGAACCAGGTACACAAATCCCAGCATGCTCATGTGAAGGCCGTATGGGTCCGACCCAGCTATTGGGTCTGCGGGCTGGAACTTTCCTTGACTGGGAGCTCTGAGAGCTAGCCTAGCGCTCCACGGGGGGTGACAAAAATCGATAAATGCCGTCACGTTGGCTGCGTCGTCGAGTGGTCATTGTTGTCGCCCGACGGCTGGCACGGAACAACTGACTGACCCTGCCAGAAACTCGCGACCAAGCGGCCGAGGCACGGTCGCCATATCAGCGGATGGCCACAACAATAATGCGGATAGAGACCAGTAGAGAGGAGGTGCCCGGGGTTGGGGGCGGCATCCGAAGTCCAGCTCATGTGGCTGCCAACTTTGATTTCTGGATAAGCATTAAAAATTCTCATTAAGTCGATAATGATTGATAAGGATAGGATAAGCGGCGCGCCGAACAGGGTACCCTGTATAGGGTGTGCATGTGTGGGGGACTGGGTTTCCCGGGGGAGCGTGGGTGATGAACGCACATTTCCATGAGAAATTAGCTCATTTGGTTGACGGTCCTCCTCTACGCAATACGTATGTATGTGGCGTGTTATTCGTGACGTCACGGATGTTCGGGGTTAATATCCCACTTAGCATTATGCGGTAATGCCAGGCCCCAAAAATAGAACCCCGAAAATTGGCCAACTGACCTTAGGAACTCTTTCAGTTCTATTGAAATTGGCTTTTATTTCTCATTTCACATTTATTTACTTGTTGTTATTATGTTTTTCTTTTCTATATTGTGTGCTTTGAATTGGTTAATAAATTATTAAAGCCTTACTTGTAAGGGGTCATGACTTACGTTGTTCGTTCCTAACACGAAGGAGGCGTACACTAAGCTAACACTAGTTCTGGATGCGACCAAGAGAGGACCGACATTTGAGGGAATCGATATAGTTGGGGTCAAAAGAATAGTTGTGAAGTTGTGAGGGTAGTAAGTTTCCTGATTGCAGTGTGTACTTGTCTAGTACAAACATTAAAAATCGTAACTGGACTTAATAGAAGAATTCAAACTGAGTTAAAATTTATTTCAAGTACACTTTATCCTATTGTTTTGACCCCAGCTATACACTCTTCACGCATATATGGGAGTTTCGGGATACGTATCGATTAGCTTATGGCACAAGTGGGTTAGTGTGTGGGCCAACTATTTGGATTAGTGCAGTGGACCTTAGGGCTATGTCTATAGTCTAGGCTACGCAAGTCGGTACAGTTGCCACTGTACTATCACATGGTTTATTGAGTGGACAGGTGCAACGCCCTGCCAGTGCTGCCTCACAGGCTGGTCGTGGCCTGCAGCTTGAGGTAGCGCGTCCCGCTCTCCGCATCCGCCAGCCGGGCTATGTGATCCGAGGCCGCATAGCAGGTGGTCGCCGTCGGAGTGCCCGGACGACTGTTGTTATTGTTGTTGTGCATGCTGCTGCTGTTGCTGCCGATGCTGTCGTTGCCCCTTCCGCCGCCGCCACCATTGCTGCCACCCGTGTGTCGGATGCGGGTCGCTCCCCAGATGAGGACCAGCACCGAGGTGACCAGAACGCCCAGGCCCAGGCCAGGCAGAAAGCTCTTGTTCAGCGAATCGATCACCGTGTAGGTGTGCAGCAACGTTGACTGCTGGTGGGGATGCGTCTGCTGCGGCTGACTGCCCACCACCACTGGGTTAAAGCGGCGCGGATTGACCTGGAAATCCTCGGCAGCTTCATGCACGGCCTCCGGCTTCAGCTCATTGGATGTGTAGTACGGACGCCTTTGGTATTGTCGCGAGACGGGAATGGAGCCAGGGCTGCTCATCTGCAGCTGAGTAATGTTTGAGCAGCCGATGTTCAGAGCAGCCTTGGGATTCTGTTCCTGAACCATGACCAGGCAGAAGCGATAGCTGGAAGAGATTGGGAATCGTTAATATATTCATTTAGTGAAGAGGGAATGCCGCAACTCACCTCTCGCCTATTTCCAGGGATGAGCTATCCGGCACAATGACGCTGACTGTGTTCTGCCCATTGACCACTTTGCTCTCGCAATGGATCTGGAAGATAAGGGATTAAGATTTAGCAAGGAATTTTAATATTACAATTATATTAACTTATTACCGGTGAGTTGTCTATGAGTATTTCGTCTATATTCTCCTCTTTATAGACGAATATGGCATCGCACATGTAGTCCTTCTTGCTAAGATTCAGGAGCCAGGTAAGGATGAGGCCATAGTCCGCTGAATAGTGGACCTCATGTAGAATAATCTAAGAGTGGAAATTATAATTTAAGTATTAATTATTTTACTAAAATGGAATAATATAAATAACCTAGAAAATAACTGCTATATTATATAAATTTTAATGCTATTTTCTAAGTTTTTCTCACCTCCTCCGACAAGTCCTTTACGGGCGACGTCTGGTTGGGCTTAGCCAGTGACTCTAGGTGCTCCATTATGTTGGCATTGTCCTTCTCCACATTGTCCATGTCGCAGCTCAGCGTCTCCACCGGCACCTGCAGCAGAGGAGCCCCCTCCAGCCTGGGCGGCGTCACGCAGGAGGCAGACAGGCTGGAATGTAGTTGGGACACCTGCAGCCACTCGGCAAAGGGCCGGATGCTGCAGTCGCAGGAGAGCGGATTCTCCTGCATCTGAAGGCTCTCCAGTTCCCGAGCCCCATCCATGGCATTCCGGGCTACTATGGAGATATCGTTGCCAGCCAATCGCAGTTCCCTCAGCGAGGGCAGCGGTGCTATCAGATCGGCGGTGAGTGCTCTCAGGAAGTTATGCGTGAGATCTAGAACCGTGAGGCGGCTCAGGTGCTGCAGCGATGCACTGGATATGGCCACGATGCCGTTGTAGCTCAGATCCAGGCTGTCCAGGGTGCCCAGGCCAAAGAAGGCGTGATCCTGCAGCACATCGATCTGGTTGTGGCGAAGCGACAGACTAACCAGTCGCGAAAAGTTGGCCAGGGCCTTGTTCTGGATGCTCTTGATGAGATTCCGATTGAGATTCAAGCTCTCGAGGTTCCTCATTCCGGGCAGCGTCTGCTCACTGAGGGGTCCGTTCAAGTTGTTGGCCTGCAAGTCCAGCTGGCGCAGGCTGAGGCACTGGCTCAGGGATCGCAGGCTCTGTGGATAGTCGCCCAACCTATTCCCGCCTAGCTTGAGCACCTCCATCTTGCGGAGATTGCCGAAAGTTCGCTGCGAGATGCTTGAGATCTGATTGTTGCTCAGCTCCAAATAGACCAGGCTGCCCAAGCCCACAAAGTCGGCAGTGCCCAGGGCCTTGATCTTGTTGTTGGCCAAATCCAGACGCTCCAGGGAGCCCAGTGTGGAAAGGGCGTTCCAGGGCACACTCATCAGGGCATTGCCAGGCAGACCGAGGGCCTGCAGGGGTCCCCGTATGCCCAGGAAAGCGGACTTGTGCACCCGCTTGATCTCGCCGGAGGAGATGACCAGACCATGAAGAGAGACTCCGTCGAAGATCTTGGCATCGCTCAGGAAGGTCACATTTCGCAGGGAACAGTCCAGCAGAGATATGGAGTAAGGAGAGGTGCGAAGCCTGTCCGCAAGGAGCTGAAAGATATAAATAAAGTTGAATAACCTTTAGAAAACTTAGCATATTAGCAATCCTCACCAGCAGTCCGTGCAGATCTATGTTGCATCTGAGCGTGTGGGGCAGATCGCATCCGCACTCGAGCTCCGCGTTCCGGGTGCCCGTTATATTGGGGCACTTCCATTCCGTGAGCCCATCGTCCACAGGCAGTGGCAGCGAGGAAACCTGCTCCGCCTTGCGTTTCCTGGGCGAACTTTTGTTGACGTATTTCCCGGAGGAGGACTTGGATCTAATCTTTCCTGTGGCAGTAGCGGGCACTGCCGCTGCTGACACCACATACGCGGTAGGCGTTGTGGGCGAGGCGGCCAAGGTGGAGGAGGGGCTGCTGGAGCTGGTACTGCTGGTACTACTCGTGGTACTGTCCTCCAGCAGATCCTTGAGGTCATTGGCCGCTGCCAGGGTAGAGAGCAGCGAGAGCAGGAGGAGTGCAAGTAGGCTGTAAGTGGAAAAGTTTTCATGGAAATTAGTGGCATGCCCATTGAAAGCGTAAACACTTGGAGACGGAGACCAAGTGTGCTGGGATGCACTGGATGCACTCCCCGCACATCATCAGATCGTGCGTTTTTAGGTCAAGCCGCAGTTGTCACTGACACTCTGACACACAAACACAAACAGCCCCATGTCGGCATGCGTTTCGGGCTTAAGATTCCCATTGTTATCTCTGCAAGACAATTTGCCAATTTAGAGCTTAACGCAATCAGAGCGATTTATAGAATGCACTGAGAGATAATCCGGATCTCTGGATATACAGAGATTGAGGAGAATCGAATGTAGTTTCTTCTTTCTTTTGAGTTAAGAAGAAACCTTAAAATCTCAAGCACTTAAATATAACTTTAAAATATTAATCATATTTTTAAGCTTCTGCATCTTTTAGTGACCCCTTTGGGCGAGTACCCTCCATATTTTTTCCATGTCACCAGACCATTCCCGAGTGACACCTCCCACTCCCACAAACACCACCAAAGTGGATAAAAAAAAACTGCGTGCGAGGCTTTAAAAACCCAGATTTCGGGCGCTACGCATCCAGTTTCGTAGAAATAATTCCGCAGCAAAGTGCACAGTGCTCGCAGTTGCCGCGGAGGGAAGCTCTGGAATCTTTCAAGTCGAGTCCAAAGGATTAGCAGTGGTCCCTATTCGATTAATCCCTCCCTTAAACCCGACATGGCCAGTCACTTGCCCAAGGGCGGTGCCCTCGTCCTGGTGCTGAATCTGCTCCTGCTGTCGCAATGGGAGACGGAGTCCAAGCTGCTGACACGGTGTCAGTTGGCCAAGGAGCTGTTGCGTCATGATTTTCCCCGCAGTTATCTGTCCAACTGTGAGTATAGGCCAAGTTCCAAACGCTCAACAATGGAGGTTCTTAAGTGCAAAGTTTTTATTGTGGGGTTATTAAAAAATTTACTGGGGTTTTAAATATTTTTAAGGGTAAAGGTGATCTTAAAGTCAATGGCTAGGAAGTATATATGCAATGTTTCTATCATAAATTGCATAAATAATATATTTTAATACTCCACATATTATATGTTTTGGAATATAATTTGTCATCACCTTGTTTGTCCCTTTTTATTCAAAAATAAAAATTTTTAAGGCACTATGTGATCTTCTGCAATATATTTCTCTATAATATATTTTCTTTACCAATAAATCGAACACGTTAATTTCCCTAAAATGTAGGCTGGTATTTACTTATTTTATTTATTTATTTTTTTAACATTCAGGGGTTTGTCTTGTGGAAGCGGAGAGCGGTCGCAGCACGTCCAAGTCCATGCAGCTGCCCAACCAGAGCGTCAGCTACGGCCTCTTCCAGGTGGGTTAACCCAAATCCCTTTGGCAGTTTCTCCTGTCTCTCCCACTCAACGAATCCGCCACAATTCACAGATCAACAGCAAAAACTGGTGTCGCAAGGGTCGCCGCGGTGGCATCTGCAACATCAAATGCGAAGGTAAGTCCCCCTGGGCCGCATTCCCCATTCTCGCCCACGCGAGACACAGTTATTAATGTGGAGAGATCTCCGGGCCTTTCCATTCCAGAGTTCCTAAACGACGAGATCTCGGATGACTCACGGTGCGCCATGCAGATCTTTAACCGCCACGGATTCCAGGCCTGGCCCGGTTGGATGAGCAAGTGTCGTGGGCGCACGCTGCCCGACGTTTCGCGTTGCTAGGACTGCTTTTCGACTTGCTCTTAGCCTTAACTAACTGTATACATAGCTACTAAATCGCATAAAGCTTAAGTCAATGTGTCTGAAAAAAAAGACAGCGTATTTATTTTCAAAATCACAGTGATTATTTGCGGGTAATTCCTGGAATTTCCGGCTGTCAGCCTAAGCAAGATGCTATCGCGGGGTAGATGCTTCTCTGTTCGCTAATCATTCGCAATCGTTTGAACTACAGATTATATGGTAGAACAAAACATATTATATTTAAGATTAAAAATCAGGTGCTACAATGATCTATATATGCGAAAAGGGGGGTATCTATTTATAATATAAATATGCGAAACTATGGGTTACAGGTAAGGATCATAAAAGTTTGTTTAAATAACACTTGTGTTAGGAATTTTTTCAAATGTATATAGAAATATTATTATAATTCTGCATTTATGCCCTTCAAAAGGTCAGCTTTCTTTCAATTTTTGATTGCGAAACCATGACTAATACCCTCATCGGTTTCTGGGACAATTGTGGCTATTTTTAAAGCCAAACCTTTATATTCTCTGAGACTCTGTTTAAGTAAACACAGACTTTCCTTAAGTTGGATCACTGAACTCATGCCAATTCCATTGATTGCTAAATGTATTGCTTTATCACTGTAATTATGAAACTTGGGAGAAAGACAAAACTCCGACCAGGCCCTCCTCAAATAGGGGAATCTCTCCCGCCCAGATCTTTGGACTTGTTAGAGAGTTCAGGTGGGAAGTCAGCCGTGTCGGCGTGCTAGTGCCTTATCAGCTTTATCGGCCACCGGCGCCGAGCATATTCATACGATCGAGCGATCCGCGCGTTCTGGGAGAGAATTTCCTCCTCGACTCAGCCGCGAACCGAGTCGCAATTGTGCCTCAGGAATATTCGGGCGTTCAGTACTTAAACTCGGGTCAGCGGCGTCGCACCGGCGAGCTAGCTCCGATCTCGGGTGTTGTTGTGCAAATGATATTTAGCAGCACGCCATCGCGAAGCTCACGAAATAGTTAAAAAGATACAGGTAGGTAGCCGCGATACCTAGACTCGCACTCCCCTAAACAAACTCGTTTCCTGCTGTCGAACAGCACGCTGTTTTCTCTGCGATAATTAAGTAAACAAAGTAAACAATCTGTTTGCTGCAGTAAAAGTGTTCTGCCAGAGGAAGTAACTCCCTCTCATTATTATTACACTCGCTGCTGGCATGTAAATCGAGACAACTGAAACGTGTACATACGTAGAGCTCCAAAATTTATTGTCTTTCGGGTTTGTTTACGTTTTGGCAACCTTGAAGAGCGTGCGTAATGGTGGATAGATCGGATTATATCTTTATAATTTGCTACAGAAGCTGAGTACATCGAGGAATGTATAACAGAATCAGATTCTATAGAATGTATTCATTATAATAAGTTGATACCAGGCAACGTAATATGCTTAAGTAAACTTTCTTAATGGAATTTTATACTAGATTTTTATTCTCGGAAAATCAGAACTTGACAGGAAATTATCGCTTAAGTACATGTACTATATCACCATCATAGGACTTCCAGTGAAACCTGAATGTATTCTATTGAAATCACTAGGCTTAGTATATAGAAAGGCTTTTGAATTAATTAAGTCTTTGTATGACACTAAAGCGTGATGAGCTAAACTAGATAGTCTGACTTTGAATATAAAAAACACATTCTATGCAAAACTTAGAAACGATACCCGGTGGCGAAACCGTGTGGGAGTAAACAAAGGTAAAAGCTTTGGTGTTTTTTTTAGTGAACTTATCATTAGACACAATTGAGTGGTTCTTGTTTGGTGTTAAAAAAAGGAACAGAAGTGTCATGGGAATCTGTGAAAAGCCAAAAAACTGTGAAAGCACCATCCCCAAACAAAATCTGGCAGATGTGCCGTAGAGTTTCAACACTTTTAAAGCTCATTTGAGTCTAATTCCCGTATAAGCAACATCGATCTCCAGCAACCAGGTGCACTGGGCATTTATGCAATCACTGAACTCTTCGGTTAAGTATGTCCATAGTTAATGTGGTAATCAAATATATATATATTCTATGAATAATCCAAACCCCGCTGCGTTTCTGGACTTTCAGAATGAATTCCCTATTACGTTGCCTGCTCCCAGTGATGGTCCTGCTGCTGCTGGGACTCAAGCCAGTGGAGTCCAAGAAATATCAACGCTGTGAACTCACCCGCGTGCTGGTGGAGGACTACCATTTTGACAAGACTTTCCTCTCAAACTGTAAGTTAAAATATTGAATGAGAGAAAGGCTTGTATAATTGTCACTTCACAGGGATATGTCTGGTGGAGCATGAGAGTTCTCTGGACACCAGAAATATCAAGGAAAAGGCCAACAAAAGCAAAAACTACGGTTTGTTCCAGATCAACAGCAAGGATTACTGCGCCGAGGGACGAAAGGGAGGACTGTGCAACAAGAAATGTGAAGGTGAGATGAAAGTATACGTAATCTACTTCATCTAGTAATTAGTTCCTTCGAAACTAGTCGCTCAGTTCTTAAATCTTCCTAGACTTTAATAAATTTTAAATAGAGAAACTTTTTCCTAGGCCTAGGATCTAAATATTATTTTATTTTCAAATATTTTCAGACTTCTCCAACGACGACATTGATGACGACATTGCCTGTGCCAAAATGATCCAGGAGCGCGAGGGTTTCAAGTACTGGAAGGGCTGGGAGCGCTTTTGTCGCAATCAGCAGAATCTTCCCAATCTTCGCGTGGTTTGCAACCTTCGCAGCATATCGCCGCCGGGTCCTATTCGACGCTCCATCCAGGGCTAAGCTGGTGTACCTTCCTCCTATTCCGATGTACATATACATATATACTATATGCTGTACTTACTTATAGAAGGCGAAAGAGATATATATGAATGCTTTGCATAATTGCTTGTTCGGATCTGGATCTGCGGCTTGCCCACACAGGGAGCTTATCCCAGTGGGCGAGCTGTTTGTGTCTTTTGTTTGGGCGTTGGGATCTCGATGACACTCGCCAATGACACCGCCTGGGACTGTGGACTGGAGGTTAGTAATTGATAGCTGCGACGCAACACGGTGCAACCCGAGACGAGGCCCATTCAAAGTCAATCATAGGTACGAGTGAAGTGGTAGGGTTCTTGAACAATATCGGTTTGCATTTCCGCTCAACAAAAGGCGGCGTTTCCGTTTTGGGGCCACCGGCGGCAGCAACAACAATTGCAAACGCACCGCAGGGCATCAGGGAAGCGTGCAAACAATAACAGCAACAGGTGGAGGCTCAAAAATCAGAGCGTAACTACAAACTACAATGGCCAGGCATAAACAGAGGAAACACTGGCTGGCCGGTTCCATTAGAATGCGCTTTGCATATGTACGTGGTCAAAATAAATCTGTTTTTTTCTGCTAAATCAACATACACTGAAAAATAAGTTAGATGTGATTTTGGTAAATTTTATATATATTTTATATGTCTGTTGTTTAATTCAACATGTAACTTGTAGGCAAGTGAAAGGCAATAAGCCGGGCTTGAAGTTTAAGCTGTCTTCTTCATCAGAGTCCATGTAATTCTTCTAATAAATGTCATATTCGTTTGGCTTCCTCTCGACTTTTAAAATTATTAAATTATAACTTAGAACATTTCTTTCTGTGCATCCCACATTAAGCGTAGTGTTGACCACTGCGTACACACACCGGCAACGTCCTCAACAATAAAAAATATATATTTTAAAATGCAGCTCAGCTCAACTCCACCTCTGTCACGCTAACTGGCCAGCGATTCGAAACGTTTGAGTGCCTTCAATTTCCGCTCGCTCCTGCCTTTCCCTGGTCCTCAGTGTGGCTAATTATGCATAAAATGCCACGCCTCACACCTCCCAGGATCCGGATCCGAGTACCTCCGCTGGCTGACCTGTCGCCGCTGACTCAGCGAAGCGATGAGTCCCCGCACTCAATCAAAGCACATCCATCATCCATCCGCTGTGGCCAACTAACTAGCTGCTCTTCTGTGCGATGCCTCTTTGGCCTCAGACTTAGCACGGACTCGCTAATCAAGATACTATAGCCGGAGGTAGGAGGTCAGAGGAGCGGGACAGGAGCCTCGGTGTTCGGTGCTCGGAGTCGGAAAGAAACCCAAGGCAATCGTCGCCATCAGTTTTCCGTGTGCAGACTGCAGACGCCAGTTTGGGTTGATTATTCATCTGGGCAGGGAGCTGTTGCCAGCTCCCACACACATCTGAGTTTGGAAGAGCAAATTGTGAAGGGAATTTTGAATACACTTTCCCACATTTATTGCATTTAATTTAATAAGATTTCTATACATAAGAAATTAGGTCTGAATGGGATCTGTTGAAATATCTTTTTGCTTTAAAAAACCACAACTTCTGTGGCATCCTTGCTTTTTTATTTTCTGTAGTCTTATGTATAAGAATCCTTTCTTAGATGGCTTTCCAACCAAATAACCTAGCTAAGAAGCCCCTTTGCCAGGCAAGTCTAAGGTCTACGCTGGCTGATGTGTAGGCGCATAGCGCCATAGTCATCGCCATCGCCATTATCATCATCGGAGCAGACACACAGTAAAGATCGAGACGGAGACCAAAACACCAGAAACGACTGAAACAGCGGCAAGAGCCAGTCCCAAACTGACTGAAATTAAGGCACGTCAGCGGAAATAAACCCTCTCGTTTGGATGCCTAAACATATATGTACGCATGGTAAGAGTATATATGGAAGTAAGCCTGGCCAAAAGGCTGAAAATGGCTTGCGATGGTGCTGGCAACGGCATTGCAGCGTTTTCTTGGCTGCCAGATGATGCTGCACATGAAGATCGTAAGATACAGATTCAGATTCAGATACATATGATAATAACGCCGCAAAATGGGTGTATCTGGCAGCTGACTGCACAACTGATTGGGAATTTCAATCAAACAAATCAGAGAAGAAAAAACAAATCAATTATTATTTGTTTCGCAAATAACTTTAGTTTCAACTGGCACAATATATTATTATTTTCGGGTTTTATCTTTAGTTGTTTTGTTTTTATTCCTCTCTCTCCCCTTTTGTTCAACATTTTTGCTCTCCCAAAATGGCCAAAACATGCGATAAGCCACCGAACAATTAAAAACGCGTTTTTTGTTAGCTCGCCTTCTTTGGCAATAAATGAAAAAAAAGCAAAGCTGGAGAAAAAACAGCAAGTAATTGTGGCCAAGGAGATAACGAATGATGGGTGCTCTTTATTGTTTATTTCAGAATCAAAGAAAGTCAAAAACAATACTTTTTCAAAGATTCTCAAAAGGAAAAGAATGTATTCTCAAGCTAAGCTTTTATATTTCAATCAATAAACTTAAAATCTGTATATTATATGTAATTAGAAAATACAATTAATGTATTTATTTTTTAATTTAAGAAATTATATATACAAATTTACACAAAATTCAATCTTTTTTAACCCCCCAAAAATAAAATATATTTTTGAAGCGAGAGCAATTCGTCCTCGTACCCACTTCCACGGCAATTTAGGGAAACAATTTTCGACGTCAGCTGCAGTTGCAGTTGCCTAATTATTTATACATAAAAAATAACTTATTTTTTTACGGGCCAAAGCAACCGCAACGAGTGACATGAATTGCCGAAACGGCAGCGGCGGCAACTGCTGCTGCGGCGGGCAAATTGGGCAACATGTTGCTAATCATAATGACAGCAACATGTTGCATAGGCCAAAGGCGAAATTTGTAAATTGCTTTTTTTATATTATTTTTATTTAATTTTTTGTTGTAATGCTGGCTTGGCCATGCTGAATATCAACCTGCTGGGGCATTGTTCGGATGTTGAAAGCGCATCGAAAGGGGCTCATGTGTGTGTTTGTGTGTGGCAAATGAAATTTATGCCTAGCATGAAAATAGTAAAAGTTGCTGCAAAAGCCAGCCAAAGGTCGAAATGTCACGCAAAGTGGCAACCACAGACGTGAGGCACACCAAAGGCCAGGAGAGAGGTGGAAAACCGAAACAGCTGCTTTCGAAACTGAAGTAGCCACACCAACATTCAACATTCAGCATTCAGCATTCAACATCCCACATCCCACATCCACATTCACGTCGTCCATTGTGGTCTGCCTGGGTATTTAGCATTCCGAAAAGGAGTAGTCAAAAGGGGACAGGAAACTGAAAACCAAAAGGGATTTAATTGTGATCCTGGTCCCTGCTTTCCCCCTTGTGTCTGTGAGAACCGACTGCGTGAATGACTCGCCTCGGAAGACTGCCCATTAAGGCGTCTTTCCTGTAAGACGGAAACGGATGCTGGCATTCTGACAAGGAGCATACATATTATATTTCCATCTACAATTATAAGTCCATCAAAACAATAAATATAGGAACAGTATTTAAGCTTACAACAATGATGCAAAGCCCTGACTTGGGAGTCAGTTTTCCCAGAAAGTACAAGTTGCTCGAGGGTTAAATTGTAATTTTACGGCTTAATTTAACCTTTTATAAATACGAATATATATTTTTGTAATCATAACTATTTTTAATGAAATACTACATTTAAGTGTAGCTATTTTTCTCATATATATTGTTTATTTCATGCTCACACAAATGCAGTGGTGGCCTGGCTACCACCACTTTGTGTCATTTAAGGCAACCGGTGGCTAAACCTGTCATTCTTATCACGTGAATTAATAAATTGTAATTTTAAGTCAGTAAAAAAATGTCTAATAAAACCGATTTACAACCATAAGTTAGCCTTATAGACTTTAAAAAATGTTTGACACATACAAAACATATGAATACCTTTTAAACAATGATTCTTCTTTTGCTTGTTTTAAAATTACGAATATATTTCCAAAGAATACTGAAATCTATAAGAGGAGGCCTGGAGCTTCTAAATTTATATTCAAAGAAATAATAATAATAAACGAAACTAAGTTCGATAGTTTTCATTTAAAACTATTTTTCTCCAAAGTAAACTGCATTAATTGCTCTTACAAAAATCCCGGTTCCTGGCCAGTTCGTATATAAAATATATTTTAAAACCAATTAATATTTAATTGAAAAATTAACCAACTTCTGATTTATACCGACAACTTCTGCCCCCAAATATGTGTGTGTGTCCCGTGCAGCAAGAGCTTGTCGCTCTCTGTGGGTTCGCTGTCAGACTCGAATTGCTGGTAATATTGTCAAAGCGAACTGCAAATCACAGGTCTCACAAACTCGTTTTTGCTATAAACAAGCAGAGAAATAACAAAAAACCAAAACAGAGAAGCGAACAACAGCAACAAATCCGAGAAATAAAATTAGTAAGTATTATTTTTTGAGAGTGGGCCGAGACGACAAGTCAGCGGAAACGTGTGGGTGGCTCGCAACGGATTTGGCTGCCTTTTGTTTTGCCTTCGTTGGGCAAATTACTTTTTAATTGAACTCACACGTGGGCAGCTGTGCTCGGCCAAGTACCAGCGGCAGACACTCGAACAATTAAGCAAATCGCAGGCCAAGTAACCGATAAGTGACAGCAGCAGTCACTGCAAGTCGGACCCCTCGAGCCCCTGTCTCGGATGAGGGCCAATACCGAACATGAAATAAAATGAGAATCCGATTCCAAATCCGAATGCGAGGAACAGTTGGCTGATCCGATGAGATCTGCTCCGATTTCCCTTGGGGCAAGGTAAACAAACCATAAGCCGGGCTTTGTGCGCTTGCATTTTTATTTTATTTACAAAATCTTGCATTTTATGGGCCCCCGAACACGGTCCCGGTCCAAGCATGAACCTGAATGAATGAACTTGAATGTCCAGGCAGTGTGTTTAATTTAAATTAAATTGGATTTCTCGTTGCCTTTGCTCTGGCCCAAAAGAGTCTTGAGATCAGAGTGAGGAGAGGAGTCTGAGCTGTGTTGTGCCTGCCATTTGCATATGAATATGCCGACGGCAGCCGCTGCTGCCGAACAACTAAAAGCAATTTGAGACCGAAATTTATGGACATGACTGCGACTCTCGTCCGTTCCGCTCCTGCAGCTCATTTCACTTGCCTTTGGGCCACGAATTTAATGTGTAAAAAGGTATTTATATATTCTTAACAGTGCGTTGAACAAGGCATTTAAATATCAAATGGTGGAAGAGAAAAATATCTAATTAACAGACTGATGGCACAGTGAGTATATTGTAGAACATTTTTTATTAACTGAGGAAATGTGTGTTACATATAAATCAATTTTATTTGCAGAAACTTTAAGGTCTTTGGTGCAATTTTTAAATAAATGCATTAAATTCAAGCACCAAAGACAGTCCTATGTTTATATCAAGACTCCCTTTTTTATGTGGCTTAAATCAAGCCGACTTAGACCTCGAAAAACACCATATATCAAATATACCATTTAATGATTGATTCTTAAATATTATTCTACTCTTTTCAAGCATGGTTATAAAATTAAACTTAGTAAATAATATATAGTATTTCCTCCAAAACCTGACATTCTCCAACAACCATCACCACCCCTTACTCTCTCCTCTCACAACTCCTCACACGGAACCGCACGAAAAAAAACCTAAAGACCAAGTTCACAGCCCACGCAAAACCTCAGAAAGCCAGTTGAGACACGAGGAGGCCGCCAACGCATGTGCATAATGCTAAATCGACTGTTAATTGCGACATTTCGAAAGCCAAGACAACAGACACAGAAAACCAATAAATAAAGTGGAAATCTCTTGACGAGAGCCGAAAAATCAATGAAATTTTGAGGGAAATTATACGACGAGAAGAAAGCTGAGTGTGGGGTTGGCGGAGCGTCACGAAAATGGGCTTGGAAATGAACTAAATTAAAGATATTATGCGACAGCAGTTGGCATATGCCACACACAGACACACACAAACATTGACTCGCATCTTGGTCTAGCCCACACCACACCACACCACACACCGTGGGCTGCCCACACACAAATGCAAATGCCAGAGACAGACTAGAGTTGTATGGCAAGAAATTGCTCGGATGCTGCGGAGGAGTATGCTAAGTGAATGGCTGTGTATAAGTTATGCATGCACTGCCAGAAACCAGAGGAAGGTCCTATTCCCTGTGACAAGCGACATGCCACAGCGCGGTGTCAGTGCGGAGCCTCATCATCTTTGCCAAGAGACATTAGCTCATTGGATGCTCGGATGTCGGCGACACACTTTGGACACAAAAGCAAGTGGGCAGCAGGCAGCTCTCTGAGCTCTGAGCTCTGCGCTCCCATTGCCAAATTTGGCAACTTGTTGTGGAGCAACGGCAGCAGCCAGCGACAGGTAAGTAGCACAAATGTTTCTTATTTTTATCTCTTTTCCTTGGGCATTTGCTGCGGTGGCTGTCGTAGTCGCAGTCGCTCCGCTTCCCGCATCAAGCGGACGCCCACGGCTGCCAGTTGGCAGTTGGCAAACAAAAGACTTAGGCAACGAACCTGCCATGTCAAGCCAAGAAGAACAGAAACAGAAACAGAAACGGCGGCGGCGGCGGCAACCCGAGCCAGGCGGCTAATGAGCCGCATGTAAAGCAGTAAAAAATTATATAAACATTAATTATGAGCAATCTTTTTCTCTGCTTTCATTGTTGTTGTGGGCGTTTTTGAAAATGAAATGAAAATAAAAATAAAAAGATGTTTTTCTTCATTGTCGCTGCGAGCACAGCCCGAAGATCCATGGTAGCCCGCTGTGAAAATGATGAGTTATATATGAAATTAGAAGAGAGTGGAGCAGCAGCAACAACAAAGCGCTAATTGCGCGTAAACCGAGAGGGGGGAGCGAGAGTCAGTGGAGGCTCCGTGTGTGGGTTCGTTCCTCATGTTGTCTCTTCCCATTTCTCGGGGGCCTCTTGTGTCTAGCCCTCGAAAGCGTGGGCTTCCCTAGAGAATTGGGAAGACATTAGCCCGTGAAATTAAACGAAATTTGAGACAAACACAACGGAAGTGCCGTACGCTTGGGCGGCGTTAAATGACTGCTAGCTGATTGAAATCATTATAGCTTTTTGATTTTAATACGAGTTCATTATGAGCCGAGCTGAGCCAACCAATCCGATCCATTCACCTGCCCACGGGCAAGCTGCGATTAAGACTGCGATTAGGCTGCGTTCGGTTCCAGCGCTATTATTAGATTAAAAGGTGCTAATTTCTGCTACACACGCTGCCGTAGAAAATGGCAAATGCCACATACAGATTTCTATCGCGCAACACATAAAGCCTTGTGGGCGTCTCCCCTCCATTTGGAGCACACGCACACTTAAATTTTTATTTGCCCAGCGAATTGGGCCAGAGACTCACCTGAGCTTCGGCCACATCTTGAGGGCCAGGGCGAAGTCCGTGCGTTCGATGTTGTCGCTGCTCCTCTTTATCAGCGTGCGAAACTTAAACAGAGAGCGAGCGGTGCCAGCCAGCGTTCATAGAACAATAAACCGCATTAACCTGGCTTGCTTGCCGTCTACCTGCCTGCCGGCCGGGTCTTGCCTTCTGCTCCAGAACGTATTTAAAATGCGATAAAGATCTTTACGGTGCACTGACGCCCCGGCAGCGTCGACAATGCGATCGGAGGGCACCGTCAGTTGACACCGCTGGAGTTCGGGCTGCAACTGGAACTGTGACTGGACATGCGGTGCACACACACTCGCGCACTCATGAAATTAAAATTTCATTCATGAAAAACTACCGACTGCCGACTGCAAGTATGTATAGGGAACAATCAACAGAACAGAAAGAACCGGAAACGGATGCGAGTCCGACTCTGCTGATGTGTTTGCGCGCCTTGCCCCCCGCCGCCAGGATTCCCAGAGATTCTGGAGGGATGATGACGCTGACAATGACGATGACTGTGACCGAGGAATGTCAGGTAGCGCTGCGCGAGGTAATTCCACTCGAGTATGGTCAAATTTGCATTTTCACATTTGCCGCTCAGACGAACTTTGTTTTCGGGTTGCATGCGGCCAGGTGAGGCAGAGAACCACCGACAATTGCACACACACACTGAGGCACAGACAGAGAGAGACGACGAGGTAGCGCTAACGAACTGGACCCGACGACGTCTGAAACTCGACTGAGCGGCCTACGCTCAGGTAAGGCAGGTCGAGCCGCCGCCAACAGAATGATTTCATATGCGTTTTCCACCGCCTCTCCCTCGGCGCTCCTCCGCGTCTCGGTTTACGTGCGCCTTCGTATGGGTGTTGTGTTTGTGTGTCTGAGTGTTTGCCTTCGCATTCGGTTCATTCACAAATACTGGTCCCGATGAATGGGACGCCGCCTCCGCCTCTGCATCTGTATATCCGAATTGTGTGGGCAGGCATCGAATTGAACATATCAGCGCGCTCAGCCCAGTTCGATTCTCTCCTTTTCGGCTTGCCAAAGATCGCATCCCATGGTGTGGTTGCTGCTGCTGCGGCTGCTTGCCTAACCCAAATACGAGCCACTAACAGAGCACACGGCTAGCTGGAAAATAAATCACGGCCGAATGGTCGGGAAAAAGTTCTCACACTCGACATGGCATCTGCTTGGCTGCCTGGCCACCGCTGGCCGTGGGCTATTTGATTTTCACATCGAGTGTGCCGCAAAACAATTTTCTTGTTTATCCATTTATTTCCCCAAGCGGACTGAGAGTAGCGCAAATGCACAAATATGGAATAGTGGAAAACGGGTTACAATGATTAGCACGCCGCACACACTTCGGCGTCTGGAGAATCGCTTGCTCTCTGTGTGTGGGGAAGCGGGCCGCGTTAACTTAATTAATTTGAGGTATTGTCCAGGGCCTCGGTCTTTATGGGCACCAGTGAGGGCGGGATATTGAGTGTCTGCATGGGGATTAGAAGAAGAAAACAGAAATCAAACAACACGCTTGCAGACTTGGTCACTGGACACCCACCTTGCCCGGGCAGGCGGCTTCATACTGATGCTTGAGGCTCTCCATCTCGTAGACGCAGGTGGACAACGCCGTGCGCAACTCGCAGAGCAATACCATGTCGGAACGCAGCTCGTTGAAGGAGGTGCATATTTCCTCCGTGGGCGGCGGCGCGGGATCTTCAAAGTACATGGCACAATTAGCGTCGGCAAGCGAAAGTGCCGTTTCGTTTCAACTCACCAACTTTGAACTCCTGGATGGCCTGCTCGAGTGCCTTTACCTTTCGCTGGCCAATGTTGGCCGGCAGCTTCATCTTTTGGGAGCGCAGCGAGACACCTGAGCCACGTAGGTCAGCGAACTTGATGCCGCTGCTGCCAATCTCGATGGCGTTAACCACCGAGTCCACCTTGGAGGGGCGCGGCTGCGGATGCACCTTCTTCTTGTGCAGCTTCTTCTCATACTTGCGAGTACTGGGCGTGTTGGAGGCGTGCTCATTCTGCTGATCAGCCTGCGAGATGAGCTTCTGCAGGTCCTGGGTCTTGCGCTCCCGCTCCTTCTTGCGCGCCTCGATTTTCTTCATCTCGTTTATGAGCATTTGCTCCTCCTCCACTTGCTGGCGGTTGCGCTTGAACAGCTTCTCGAGCTGCTCCTTGCGGCGGCGCTCGTGCTCGGCGTCATATGTGAATACCTTCTTGTCGCTGGTCTGATTCTTGGCCTTGGACAGCAGAGCCACCACTTCGTAGTAGCGTTCCTTGAGCTCCTCCACTGTTTTGGCGCCGTGCTGCTGGTGGTTCCAACGATCGGCCATCACAATGAAGCGGAGGTCAAATCTAGGAAAAGGATTTCTTGTAAAACTCTGCGTAATATTGGAAGCAAACCAAACTCACCGCCTTGCCAAGTCGAAGAGGTGGTCAGTCTGCACCTTGCTCCAGTTGCTGATGTTGTTCCGCAAATGGGCATTGTACTCTGTCATGGTGTAGGAGGGGATCTCCACCTGCTTGTTGAACCTGGCGAAGGGATAGTCTGTGGAATTGTCGCTGACTCGCTTCCAGTGATGGAAGACGGCGGCGTCATTGCGCGCCGGGTTGCAGAACGGAGCCCACTCCCACTTGCGCACCTTCTTCATGCCCAGACGCGCCTTCGCCTGCTTGTAGCCGGCGCCGATGCCCAGGGCCGTGTCGGTGGGCAGCAGAGGCGGAGCATCCTTTTTGTCTGTGTAGAGCAGGGCGAACACCTCACGGTGCATGCCCTCGGGACGGCGGGAGGCGTTCTTGGTTCTGTGAAAAGGCAGACATATTAATTTGAACCCTCGATTCCAGGCAAACGTTTGTTTACCGCTCAAAGTTGCGCTTCTTGGTGGCCAGAAAGGAATCCCTCGTCACTTCCGGCGTGTTGGCACGCTCCATGTCCAGGATATCACGCACATCGGCCGACATGTTGCTTTATTTATGAGGATTCACTAGCTTTAATCGTAAAATATGAATAATATTGTTTATTTTGACAATTGTTTTGCAAAATATCGCGGAAAAAAAGATAAGACTCCACGCTGTAGGCAAGAAAAAACAACAATCCAATTTTAGTACATTTCTAGGTGTATTACACGGTCACACCGGAGTCGTCTGAGGGTGTGACCGGCTGCCGTGAAGGAAAAACCCTACCCAGTGCAACGTGCTCGAAACTCAAACCGGGAACAACAATTATGCTGTTTTTCTGCCCGTCGTGCGGCAATTTACTGATCATTGAGGAGGACACCACCTGCCACCGGTTCACCTGCAACACCTGCCCGTACATATCGAAGATCAAGCACAAGATCTCCTCCAAAACCTTTCCCCGCCTCAAGGTACGTTCGATGATGCAATTTAGGTGGAATTTTTGATAATATCGCTCTGTTTTGTGACGGCAGGAGGTTGACCACGTTCTGGGCGGCAAGGCGGCGTGGGAGAACGTGGACTCGACAGACGCCGAGTGCCCGTCGTGCAGCCATAAGCGGGCGTACTTCATGCAGATCCAGACGCGGTCTGCGGACGAGCCCATGACCACCTTCTACAAGTGCTGCAACCACGAGTGCGGTCACAACTGGCGGGACTAATGCGCCTCACACAGGTGCTGATCATAAGACGCCTCCTAGGGCAACAGGCCCGCCCCAAGTCCACCAAAATGCTGCCAGAGTCGAAGGACAAGCCGGAGACCCCTGTGTGCCCTGTCGAAGATGGAGCGGCCGCCCTCCAGCTGGCCCGCCACTGTCTGCTGAGCGGCCAGGTAATTGGCCTACCCACAGACACCGTTTACGGCTTGGCCTGCGACGCCAACAACGAGCAGGCCATCCAACGCCTGTACGAGATCAAGGGCAGGGACGAGAACAAGCCGGTGGCCATCTGCGTACACAACAACGCCGCCCTCCGTCGCTTTGGCCAGGCCGCCCATCTCAGCGACGAGCTGCTAACTCGTTTGCTCCCGGGCCCCCTGACCATCGTGATCGAGCGGACGCCCGCGCTGAGCAATAGGTTCCTCAATCCCAGCACCTCCAAGATCGGCATACGTATTCCCGACTTCCGGTTTATGCGCGACCTGTGCGCCGTGTGGCACGAACAGCCGCTGGCCCTGACCAGCGCCAACCGGTCCAGTGCGCCCAGCAGTCTGCAGGTGTCCGAGTTTCGCTCTCTCTGGCCCCACTTGGGGGCCGTCTTCGATGCCGGCCAAATTGGTCTCACGGAGGAGCGACGTCTGGCCTCCACGGTGATCGACCTGGCCACTCCGGGCTACTACGAGATAGTAAGAGCGGGAGTGGCCCTGAAGCAAACCGTGGCCGTAATGGAGGAATTTGGCATCCGTTCGCGGAAAATGCTTTAGAATAAATGTGGTTTATTGTATTAACATGTTCCGAATTCCCTATAAAATCATAATTGGAAGTAATGTTAAGTTCCAGAAACATTTTATAGTTTTTAAATGAATGCGACACCCAGAACTCGCGTTTCAATTATTATTACCTTGAAACCAACAAGCAAACACTCTCCTTGTGTTCTCAATTAACTGGAAAGATTCAAACTAAACATGAGATTCTTTGGCTTTTACTTTAATTTAAAATTTAGAACGTCCTATGTGCCTCGCTAGTGGAAACACTATTTATAAAATATATGCTTGTGGCTTTTGTACATATGTACACAAATGGAGCAATCCTCGGATCAGAGCTGGCTCCCCCGCTGGTGGTCGGTCAGTCTAGTTATAGTAGTTGCCCTTGGCCGCCTGGATGGGCCGTCGGCGGCGCGGCAGCTCGTTGTGCAGCAGCTGCCAGCGCTCCGGCGGCCAGACAATGGCCACCGCTCGCGCTGACATCAGACCCAAGGCCACCGGTCCAAAGGTATTGCTGTCCATCGAGTGCCCGGTGTGGTCGCCCTCCACCCAGCAATGGCCCTCAGGAACGCGCACAATCTCCTGCTTGTAGCCCAGCGTGGACACCACATCGCCCTGCAGTCCCACAACGCGCTTAATGATCTTCTGCGCTGGGTCCTTGGGGGAGATGAGGGAAATTATGTCGCCGCGTTCCAATTGGCTGTTGTGCGTGCCCCATCGCATAAGGAAGACGTAGTCCCGCTCATCTGCCACCGGATTCAGCGCCGGCTGCATGGAAATTCCTGGAAAGGTATTTAAACCGTATTTAAACCAACACCTATGTTTATGTACACATATATACTCACCCTCCACCCGGGCCACATAGCCCACGCAGTCGAGGAACGTGATACCCAGTGGCAGCCCGAAGAGCAGCGATTTGCCAAAGAAGCGAAATGCCATGAGTCGGGGAGGCGCTACTGCGTCTGTGGAGGGGCCTGCAAATCGCCTCGGACACCTGGGCTGGACTGCTATCTCAGTCCTCCGATTTTGCTTGGCTAAACTGGACCTAGAAGATATTGTGACGTTAATACATAACCAGCTTTGCGCCCCGGCTCGCTGGACAGTCACAGCGAACGCCGACACGGGCTTTGTTTACGCTCGGAAAATACTGACTATTTCTTGCGGATTATGCGTTTTCTTTTTATTACAGGGGAATTATCCAGCTGTTGTACTTAGTTACAGGTGTTTTATTATTATTAGGATTTCATCTGAATTTTGAAGGGAACGGGAATGTGACAGGTGCCAGTTGGATCGAATCAGTGCCCCTCCATCTCGCTCGTGATAGGGATCTCGTTCTGGATGGCGAACTGCAGCAAGGCCTTGTACTTGTTCTTCCAGTTGGCCACCTCGCGCCGGATCTGCTCGTTGTCCTCGTGCATTTGCTCCAGCTCCGTCCACTCGTACGACTTCTTGGTCTCCAGTTCGTCCTTCTGCTCGATCCGCTTGATGCGGCAGCTGGCGGCGTAGCCACGGTTCTTCAGCGTGCGCCTCCGCTGCTTCATCCGCACAATCTCCTCGCGGTTCAGGCCGCGCATCTTGAGGGTCCGGTTGAGGTCCCGCACGGAGATGCTCACCAAGTCGTCATCGGTGATGTCCGGAATGGGGCACGGCGAAAGTGGGGCCTGGAAATCGCACTTCTATCAGGGTTTTCTTTCCTCTATTAACGGGGCTTAAATCTACATACCAAGGAAGACTTTCTCTCGCGTTTGGCATCCATTGTTTGTTGATTTCTCTTATTTTCTTTGTTTTTTCTCGAGTTTTCCAATTTTTTTTTTGCGTTGTTATTGTGGGCTTCTTCTTATCTACCTGCTGGTGGCCATTCACACACTTAAAATTCAACAACACGATATTTTGATACGGAAAATATCGATATATCGAGTATTTTTCTAAAGTTTATATATCAGTTTTTTTTCTTAGACCTCCAAAAATAAGTTTTTTTTTTGTGTTGCAATGTTTAACTTTGGTTATATATTTGTAAAGAACAAGTATACAAGTATGTATTTTTTCATAAAAATATCGATATATTGATATTTTGCAACACTGTTCACATTACTAAACTTGTAATAGAGCTGCAAAACCATCGATGGTCAAACCATCGATTATTTAATTTTCGATAGTTTAAACCATCGATTATTTGACTTTAAACCATGGATTATGCCGATGTATCGCTGGAAAATTTTTTAAAGTGGTTAAATAAATACGAAAGCTAAATTAATAACAAAAATATAAATTCATTTAATTTCTTAGTAACTAAAACAATTATAAATTTCATTTCTTAAGAGTAAAATAAGAAATTTTCTTATTTTAAATTTGAAATCATTCGTTTATCCAAACATGAGATGGGGGCTCTGCAGATGAGGGTGCAGCTTTACCTTTATCTGAAATGGAATACAATGATTACAAAATAAGGCTACAACTGCGTTTGCGGAGACTTACTTTGCAAAAACTTGTCCATATTGGTTAGAAACCGCCAAGAAAGTAAGAGCGTCACAGCACACAGCTTTTGTGTAATGTATCGATTATGAAAAAAAACCATCGATGGTTTCACAAATTCTCAACCATCGATTATATCGATTATATCGATGGTAACAACGATTGTTTTGCAGCTCTATCGTAAAGCTTTTCAGCACTAGCGGTTGGCGTAAAAGTTCTCGATTTTCGACGCCAAATGTTGGCGCAAGTTTTCCTTAATTCTGCTTATCCTGAGTTCTGAATTCTCGCCATGGACTCGCATGTGACGTACCACAATGTGCCCACTCCGCCGTCCAACCTAGCGCTGGCGGCGGCAGCTCCCGATGGGGGCTTGGTCTACGCCGGCACGCGCTGTATTAACTATATAGCGGCTCCGCCGGCATCCGGCGACGGGCAGGTCCAGGTGGCGACCATGTCGACGCGCATAAACATCCTGGCTCTTGACGTGAGTCCGTTGTGGGGCAGCCCGAGCAAGCAGTTCGCCATAGTCGGCGACGACTTGAGCGTGCAGGTCTGGGACTGCGTTCTGGGCGAGGCTGTCATCGGGCACAAGGCCCACCAGCATCAGCAAGAGGCGCGCGACGCACGATCTGTCCAGCACACCACCAGCTCCGTGCTGATGAGCTATTTGGCCAACGGCAACATACTGTCGATAGATGCCAACGATTTGGTCATCTTTTGCGTGGCCTCAAACTCGTACTGCCGCCGGCCGATGTTCCTGTCGCAACGCTACCACCAGCTCACCCAGCTGCGCGCCTCCCCCTACAACAGCAACCAATTTGCTGTGGGAACTGCAGTGGGTAAAGTTCTAATCTGCGACTTGCTTAAGATGGACATCGTGTACAAGTTCAATGACGGCCACAAGTCGCCCATTTGCGGCCTCTCTTGGCAGGAGGTGAACTCTCCCCTGGAGGAGAACCTCAATGAGCTGACTTCGAGGGCTGAGCAGTGGCGCAGTCGCAACGGGAAGGAGGAGGAGGAGAAGGAGAAGGCCAAGCCGAAACCACCGCCGCTGGTCAAGTCGCGGGCCGCCGAGTCCGACGACTTGTTCGACATTTACAACTTTGATCATCTGGAGAGTGAGTTTGGGGCACCCACTGCAGAGCGGCGCAAATCCTCGGAAGATGGCTTTGTTGGCCTGGAGAAGCCAGCCAGCAGCGCTGCCCTCGATTACGTAGAAGCCTGCGAGAACATGAAGGCGGATCTGATGGCACGCGGTCGGGAGGATGGCGTTGAGCACGTCGAAGTCACCTTGAAGGACTGCGAGCCCACGAAGCCCTCGGGGCCGCTGAGCGATGCAAGCAGCGCCAGCAATCGCCAGGATGTCAGCAACTCCACCGAAGGCAGTCTGGAGGTCATCCAATATAGCTCCTCCAGCGACGACGCCGTGATCGTTGACGGCGAGGCAGCGAAGCCCAAGCGCGAGGTGCTGCATCACATCTACCACCAGGCAGAGGTCCACGCCTCGGAGACACCTCAGGCCAAGCCCGAGCCGCCGAGCAATACCCCAGTGATAGCTACTGGCAGCACCGAAACACTCAGCTCGACCTTAACCGCACGGCCCGACATTCTGCTGGCCTCCATTGATGAGAACGAAATAATGATCATTTGGAACGCGAACACGGGAGCGCGTTCCGCAAAGACCTACAGCAGCCGAAGCAAGGCCACTGGCAAACTCAACAGCGTCTGTTGGCTGAGCAGCGATACCCTGGTGACGCTCAGTCGCAACCAGTTGTTCTTCTGGTCGCTGGAGTTCGACCGCAAGATGCTGCGCTACAAGCTAAGCAGGGACAAAGTCCACAGCAGCAAGGAGCAGGATATCTTTACGTTTGCCCATCACCCCGACAAGCAGGAGATGTGGTTGTGCAAGAACAACCGCCAGATTGTCACGATGAAACCCGAAACTGGCCAGGTGGGCGCTACCTATGGCACAGTGTCTCTCGGGGTGCGCGCCATGGCCGAGTGTCCGGATGATATGAACAAGTGAGCACTTAACAACAATATTTCTGAATTTGTTCTAAAACTAATTGTCTTTTTCGTGTAGAATCGCCTTGGGTTGCTCCGACCGCCGTATTGCCATCTTTGACATTTCAAAGCTCTCGACCAGCTGCCTTCCCATTGAGAGCATTCATGTCAACAGCAATGTGTACTCTCTGGCCTGGAGCCCTGACTGCTTGCAACTGGCCTTTGGCACCTTCGAAGGCACCGTAAGCAGCTCGTTTATTAACTTCATTTACCCCAGAATCTAATCAAATTACAAACCAAACGCATTAAATAGGTGGGCATCCTTGATGTGGAGAACATGAAAGTCAAGACCGTCCTGAAGGCGCCGCAAAAGAAGGAAGTTTACTCGCTGGTCTGGGAGGATCACTACATCTACTTCATCGCCAATCGCCAGCTCGGCATCTTTGACTTGGACAAAACAAGGGGCGGTGAGTCTGAATCCCATCCATTACATATGCTGACGAGCGTTGTACGTTTGATTCTGGGCGTTTCGCTGCCCGTAGCTGACCTTGGTCTGGGCGTCGTGGGTCTGCCGCTTGCGGATGTTGGCCAGGAGAATGGTCTCCCTGTGGTAGTCCCAGGCATTCCACGTGACATTGATCCAGTTGGACGGCGACAAGTCGTTGGTGACGACCATTTCCGTTTGACCATTAAAATCACTTTGCTTTGGCGGCTCGACAATTAAATCCTGCAGCTCCTGGGCTATGAGATCCTCGTCCAGCTGGAAGAGCAGCGCTAGGTTGGCACTGTTGAAGATAACCCTCCGCAGAGCGGCGATGAAGGGTTCGAAACGAAGCTCAGCAAACCTGGCGTATTTGGGCTCCCGAAAGCCAAAGGTTATGTCCACATTCGAGCACAGTTTCCTGGTCACCTGTGCCGGCAGCAGAAGGCCATTGGTTACGGTCAGAGCTAAAGAGCAGAACTCCTTCATGTCAGCCTTGGCCAGGTTGCAAAAGTTGCCATCGGTCTGGTGCCCCTTGACGGCCTCCATTCTCTCCTCGAAGGGGGTTATCTTTGGCTTTTTGATGCGCTTGCTCAGCGCTTGCAGTTCGGTAATCGTATCCTTGGCCAAGCTAATCAAGTCATCGACCACCAGCGCCTCCACCTGCTCCCTCAGTTTGTTCAACTCGACAATGTGGCTGAGATAGTTGTTGAGATTGCCCCACACCTGGGACAAGTATACAAAGTGCGGCTAAAAAGAGGGATTAAAGGTTAAAGATTAAACCAAAACACACTTAGCAAATTCACTCACAAAGATCAGTTCTGAATCAATGGCGGTGCGCATGGCGAGCGCTTCATTTATCTTGGCCACCACGCAGTTGTATCGCTTCTGCTCCACATCGATTAGGTACACTGTGTTCTGGTAGCTCTCGTTCAGGGTGGTCAGGCAGCGATGCTGCATGAAAAAGGTCAACGTGAACTGATTCAGGCGGTCCAAGTGCTCCAGCGGCACGCCGTAGGTGAGGGTCTCGTCCTTGTGATCAATGTGAATCAGGCCATCGACAGCAGCTTGGCAAATGGATCGCATCTTGACTGCCTGCTCCATGCTGGCTTTAAAGGCGGCATCTGTATTCTTTTGGGCCATTTCCAGATCATCAACCACTGAAATAAAGATAACAATTTCAATTGAGAAAGAAAGAAGGAGAACAAAGAAGAAAGTACTTACCACTTCTGACATTCTCCCGATCTCCATCCGGGCCATCGTTGTTGTAGATCACAATGCCACCTACCGTAGCTGCCAATCGCTGCAAGTACTCCAATCGGTGGTATTTCTTCTTCAGCACATAGTTCTGCAGATCACTGCGTCCGATGACGCTGTTCAGGGCCTGAGCCGTGAGCTTGAGTAGCACGTGATTCTTTGGCGAGCCCAAGTTATAGCAGGCGACGATGAAGACCTGCATCTTGGCGAAGAGCTGGTCCAGCTGCAGCTTGTTGCAGGTCTCCGGATACTGAAGAATGTCGTTTATGAGCAGTTCCAGCTCCCTTTGGAACTTGTCCTCGTATTGCTTTTTCACATACTGAAGGTCGATGGACGGGCCCTTCTTCATCACCCACGCCATCTTCATATTCGCCATGGTGCAATCCTTGGGATCTACGTAGCTGTCCACAATGCTGTTCACAAACGCGTTTAGGGCACAGACTGTGGGCTTGTCCAGGTCCGTTTTGAGCAGACCCTGACGCAAGTCCCTGGCCAGCAGGTGAACGATGAAGACGACGAACTCCTCGCCCACCTCCAGGTCTAGTTGCTGAAAACGCTTCATAATGCGATGACCAATGTCCACCAGTGTCCTGTGTCGCGGCATTTTAACAATTTGTCAGCAAAAAACAGAACGAATAATTTATTTCAGAGGCAGAGTCGACTGTGAAAGCTGTGTGACTGACTGATTTGTTATTTTCTGTTGCCGCTGGTTACCAATTACCAACCTACCTGCGAGCTTTGCTCTTTGTAAAGCGCAAGGTCAACATTCGCGGAGAATCATTAAATTCCACAATTAAAATGGTCCCACAATGAGCTTAAAAACTAAATGAAACAACAACAATGGTGGCTCTGTAATAAAAGACCTTTCTTTGTACTTTTCAGGACTAATTAATTATAATTTGTAACGCGGATTCCTTTCGTTCTTATTTCCCTTCGGCAGAACCCTACATGATGACCCACATCTCTCGGCCCAGCTACCTCAGCGTGCGTGGATCTTTTCTTTTTGTTGGCACCGATGATGGTTTGTTGCAGCTGCATGAACGTATGAGTGGACCCGGCCCCTCCTGGAGTCCCTTCATCCGCCAGTCGGCCTTGCTGTCGCGCTATGTGTGCGATATTCTCTGGAATCCCTTGGCCAATAATACATTCGCTGTGGCGGGCAACGACAAGTTTATATACGTAATGCAGTTCCAGCCGACGGAGAGTAACTGGACAAAGCAGCACACTTTCACGGCCACGGCAGACAAGGCATCGGTGACTTCGCTAAGGTGGAGTTACACCAAAACAAACATCCTTCTCTCCTTCCACATCGAGGGAAAGGTGTGTATGTGGAACACCAATGAGCCGGAGAAGCCACCGCTGACCATCACCTACCACTGCCCCATGTGGTGCGGCCTGTTCTTGCCCTCCAACGAGAACATCATCATGTGTTCGGGCAAGGCGGTCTCTTTGGAACTGATTGACATCCAAAGCGCTCTGGCCGAAAATGAGACAACCATCTGCTCCAAGGTGGATGCGTTGCTGAAGGTTAAGTGGGCCAGCAAGTCGCTAAACCAGCCCCTTGCTCCACCGCTCACCAAGACGGATAAGAAACGGCAGCGCCGTAACAAACGCAGAGGGGAAAGTGAGGCGTTGAAGAAAGAGGGGGAAAACGTAAAGGAGACAGATGCCTCACCAAAGGAGAGCCCATCTAAGGATTCACTGGGACATGAGACTCCTGTAGAGGACATGCTGGAAGCACTCAGCCTGGACAACAAGCCGCAAGTTATTCAACAGAAGGAGTGCTTGAAGTGCAAGGAATTAGAGTTGAACAACCCGCCGGAAAGTGTGCTTGTTGTACGTATAAAGTGGTATCTACTCCCTTGGAATAATAATAATAATTTCTTAACCCACAGCATTCCCGCACCTGTCTCTACCTCGCCGGCAAGGAGCTAAACAAAAGCGCCCTTGAGAAGCTGGCCATTGTTCTGACCGAAGATGCCACTAAGATCGACCAGGCAGTGCTTATGTCCAAGCTATTCAGTACCAAAGTCACAGCCAAGAAGCTCATTGCTATAGAATGTAAGTTGAATTTATAGAAATTATGTTCCTTTCTTTGATTCTGCGATTGTTTGGAGTTGAGAAAAGGATCTCTCCGAATAGTCACGAAGCAAGCATCTGCATAATCTCATGCACAATAGACCCTAGTGGTCGCAGTGCATAATCCTCTATAATATTATTATTATTTATTGATTCTACAATCTTCTGAAATCACATTTCAGTGAACAATCTCAGGCAGTCGAACACGAAGGACATATCCTCCCTTTCCCTAGTCATATCCACGTTCAAGCTGCGTGAGGAACTGGAGGAACATATGGCCAAAAAGACGCTCACCGAGTGGCATCTCTCTGTAGCTCCTTCGGTTTCGTTTGCGTAAGTTCTTAGCTCTTGATATTCACTCGCTCCCTTTACGAGCTACGCTTTTCCTTTTTAGTCTCTGGCAGGATTGCTGCCGCGCCTATGCCAAGCAGATGGAGGAAAAGGGCTACATCATGCACGCAGCCACGTATCTTCTCAGCTTGGGAATGCACAAGGAAGCCATCGATCTCTTCCTGGCCAATGAGTACTACAAGGAGGCCCTAGTGCATGCCCGAATTTGCCTGCCAGCCACGGATCCGATCATAAAGGCCATTATTAATCGTTGGCTAGACCAACTGGAGGGGACAGGCAACTACGCAGCGGCGGCCCTAATGTAAGTGAAGTGAATAATGGTTACACGTTAAAGGCAAAGGCTAATTAATCCTAATTCTAGATGCGTGCTGGACAACGAGATGCTGCGTGGCTACACTTTTTTGCGAAAGTTCCGCAACTGCACTCCCGAGATTGCCGATCTAATGGAGCAGATTAAGCGCATTGGCCAGCTGGGCACAGTGCTGGATAGCTGCGCTTCGGCCGAACAGAATGGAGCTGCGCTGCCTTAATAAATTGATGCTTTGATGTCAAAGATTAGTTTTAAACACCTTTAAAATTGCCCAGAAACAATCGTGAAGATATTAGCTATTAGCTAGGCATTTAAAACCATGAAACCCAACTGATTTCGTTACTCTTAGATAGCCAGAGACTGAGTGGAATTGAAGCCCGTTTGAGTTGACATTTGAATTCCATAATTTAATTTAATTTAACCCAAAGAAAGGGGAAAACAAACGAAAGAATTACACACCAAAATACAGGCATATATCAGCGGCACAATAGTTAGTAAAGAAACAGCACACACAACACTCACAAATTGAATTTTTGAATAAACGAAAACGAGATAAAAAGAAAAGAAACCCCGACGAGCTTTAATTAGAACAAGCAGCGGCCAAAACCATTTGTTATCAGGCGCAAAAGCTGGCCCAAACAAAAGTATATGACCGTTAGGCCTCATTTTTGTCTGGCCTTTGTTTTGGTTTGGTTTTTTGTTTTTTGTGGCCATAAAATTATGCAAATACGAGGGTTCCCCCGCACTCAGCCAGCCACCGAGAGCATCATTGCCAGTTAGAAATTAAGATTTAATTGTTGGCACAGGAGGCAGGGCGAGTGAACTTGCTGCACGGCAGCGAAAATAAACGAAACCAAGCACAGAAAAATGTAAATCAACAAACGACAGAGCCGGGGCAGAGCTCGAGCTTGGCTCCGGATTGGAAGCGCTCTTCAGTTGCCAAACAGACGTCGTAGCGCTCGCTCAGCTGGCGCGGTGCTCGCAGAGATCGTTCGGCGAACGCAGTTCGTTTCCTCAGTCATTCGAATTTCACTTTTAACTGTTTGTAAGCGCGCCAACTTGAAGCGTACCGTTAGCGCGGCGTATGTTACGGCTTTTTCACGAGTGCGAGTGAGTGAGTGACCCAAAGACAGGCGGCACATCTAGCCGCGATTCTCACGTTCGTCAACTTTGACTTGATGGCTTGACCTGGTGCTGGTGCTTCTGCCTCTGCCTCTGTCTCTGCCTCTGTCTCTGCTTGTGGCCTAACCGTTGTACAATTAAATAACAATCAAAGCATAATTGTGGCCGAGCGCGCATTTCGCTTTTGCGCGATGATCCAAACGAGTTCTTCGGCTTTAAGTGTGAGCAGTAAAAGTGCCAAGAACCTCCACTCAGCGTGTGTGTTGTTATATGGACCATTAAAGCTTCCCTCGAAGTCGGGCGACGACGCAATTTGCATGAGCGACATTTTCGAGTGCCGTTCCTACCTGGTGGTGGTGGTGGCATGACTCAACGCTGAACAATTTGGTGGCCCGCGTGTGAGTGTGCGTCGTCGCCGCTGAGAAATCGTTTCTTGCTTGACTGATAATTTCTACGATCCGCGCTTATTGTTCACTTATTTCTTTTGGAATCTCCTCTTCTGCCTGGTGTAACTGCCTGCCTGCCTGCCATAACAATAATAATAAAATAATGCGAAGTGAAAGGTAGGCTTTACATCGCCTATCGCATCGATACATATGCCTGATGGATAGATGATTGCATTTTGAAACGCACAGCATAACTATAACGGCAACGCATTGGGCTGCTATTCATTTCGATTCCATTCCGATTTACAGCGACTTCATAACAACAATTTGCATAACTTGTGCATTGTTGTGTTTATTCATGCATTCACCCCCCGATTGCCCCTGCCCGCGTCCATTGTTGCACTTATGCTATTGAACTCGTCATGCCGACACACAGCGAATGCATAAATACGACCAACAATAACGAAATTAAATTAATTTAATTGCCGCAGCGGCGATGCGGGGAACACAATGCAAAAACAGAAAAATATTTTGAAACGTTGCTCGCATTTTTCGGTCACACGAGGTTCACAGAAATTATGTTGGATCTGCATAATTTCGTAACCAAGGGGTCTCCGGGTCTCCCGAATGATGGGTGTGGCATTCACTCAAGGGCGCTGCGAATTCGCTTGCCACCTTTTTCCAGGCAATGGATGCTAATAGCTGAGAGCAGTCTCTGTCGAAACTTGTTTCGCCAGCGACAGAGACAGAGCTCTGCCCCCGAAAAACCGGACAGCCCAGCGAGAATCAGTTTGTCCAGCTAATTAGCAATAAAAACCAAGTTGACTTGCAATTCTTTCCGGCCAGCAAAAGAAAGCCAAAAGCGGGACAGGAAAGAGCCCCAGCTAGGGGGGGTCTCTTGCCAGTGTAACTTGCAACGTCGTTGGAATGTCAATGGGGGGGCAAGTCACTGCTCGACACTTTAAGGTGCGCATATCCGGCGCGTAGCGTCGCGACGCGTCGCTCCTTTTGTGGAGCACCCAACCCATGCCCGCCAAGTGGAGGAGACGCCTCCACACAGCCGCACGCGCAGACCGCGATGAGCAGAAGAGAATGATGAGCTGGCGCACCTGCGCGCTGACGGCATTGACAGCAAGTTCGTCGCCTCTATTTTGATGACGCCGTCAATTATGGGCAGATTGCCGTATCCGACTAAGCGGCTAACTGGGCTCTGAGTGATGTGTTGGCGAGGCGTCTCAATTGTTTACACTCGGCAACACAGCCTAAGGCGATAATGGGTCGGGTTTGTTACCCCGAGTGGCCCCGAAAGTATCTTTTCGAGAGCTGCTTTATGGAATTTGATCTTATCGTTTTTGGTGAATTAATTAATTTAATTTAAAGCTGTAAATAAGCTTTTCATATACTTATTTCCTTATTTATAATGTATATATATTTTTGGTTCTGTCTTCTATCTTCGTTTTCACTCTTCTAGGTTGCATTTTCTGGTTAAAGTTTTCCACTTGATTCGGTTTTAAGTTAAGTTTAAGTTATCATTGAAAGTATTGTATAAAGTTGGAAGTCTTTATGTCTCCAATTTCCTAAATCATCTCTCGACCTCTAAAATCCTTTATATAAAATGGGTGAAGCTCTCTACCCACCTTGTAGCTCAGTGTAATTGATTAATTGATTTGGGTATTGCCGAGTTAGCGAATTCATTTGTCATGACATAAGGCAACAGGCAGCAGTTAACTGACATCAGTTAAACAGTGTCAGTGTTTAACCAGAAGCTTCCTCTTCTGTCTAACAGAGAGCACGCTCCACAGTTTGTTTAGAGTCAAATATTTGCTTCACAAATGCCGCTTGGAGCCAAACAACAACAGACTTGGCCAACGAACTGACTTCGTTTTTGTTGCTGTAGAAAAGTGAAAATCTTCTTAATAATATGGAACAGGCCGTTAGCCCAGTGTTGGCCACGCTGTGTGTGCTTGCTCGTTCCTAGTATGTGTAGCATCCAAAACAAGTTCGTTGCCTAAGTCTTTTGTTTGGGTATCGAACTGGACTCATCGGAGAAGCTTGGCACTCATTCGGATTCTCATTTCAGCACCAGCCTAGCATGACACGGCTCAATTAGGCCGCTTAACGCTTTCATTCAACCCACAAGAGCGCGGTCTGGACTCGAAACCCATTCAAACATAAACCAAGAACTAGAACAACTCATCGCATCGCCTCACACACCACCACTGCTGACCTCCTCCGAAAAGGGGAACCAAGGCCACCAGCCACACCATCCTCCCGCTAGCCAGCATAATTTCTCTCGAAAACCGCACTCACACCTGTCTGAACACACATATCTTCCACCGTCTTCGACAAACATCGCAACATCGCAACACCGCAATCGCAACGGCAATCGCAACCGCAACCGAAACCGAAACACGAATAATGAATTATCAAAAGACCAGTGAAAAGCAGTCGCCGTCCTCATTGAAGAAGCGGCCGCCGGGCAACGGCAATAGCATACAAAACTTTTGGAACGAACGCATTATGGAGCGCTTCATAAAGGCAAATCTATTCATTATCTGCTGCGTGGTGGCAGTTCTTCTGCTGGTAAGTAACTCGATTGCCTGAGGTGATATTCGAATATGTCCGTCATATGCATAGATATATCACCTCCACACGGAGATCTCTGTATCTCCTCCTCCTCCTCTCTCCGTCCGAGTGTCCCACTGTCCGTCCGTTACCGTTATCAGTGTGAAAACGTATTTGCTCCATTAAGTGAAAATGAAATGAAATCGTTTTTTGCTCATCGTGCCAGATGTAAAAACCTCATCGTTTTTTGTTGCCAGCCAAGTTGACAGGCCAGACGACGGGCCACTCGGCCGTTGGGGGAGGGAGGCGGAGAGGTGGGGGCTCATTAATTGATTGATGGATGGTTGCGGAGCACAGTTGTCTCCGGTTTTTCGTATGCATCCATCCCCATTGCTTGTCTGCCATTGCCTGATTTATGTTTTCGCTTTTCTTCTGCGAATCTCGGTTAATTTCCATTTCTCTTCCTACTCTCTGCCCACTCCGCAGATCGTCTATCTGGGGGCCTTCTCGTGCGAGGTTTCTTGGATACTGGAGGCCCATGGGGAGCTGCCCTTCGCCGCGTACACCTTGTGTTCGCTCTATTTCGTGATGTTCGTGGCGACAACGATCCTCATTCACGGCCTTGTCAGCGGACTGTGCTGGCCCCTGTTTGCCTGGTCGGGCATCATTGGGTTGCTGTCCATTCCGGAGCTGGTCTTTGTAATGCTCATGACCACACAGCACTGGGTAAGGAAGAAATTCATCCTAACTTACCTAACTTTTTGAAATAATTGTATTCAATCCCCTTCCAGGGTCTGCAATCCGTGCATGGATTGACGGAGCTGACCTCCTATCTGATTCGCCTGATCATCAACTGCTTCGCATTGATCTGTGTGATTCCCACGGGCATTCGCTGGCGACGTGAGACGCAGGTTCTTAGCCAATTGCAGGGACTGGCCACACGGTTATCCCTGCAAACGCCCGCGCCCAGTGTTCCAATGACCAAGGCAGACTCCCGGCGCTCCAGCCAGCGGATGAGTGGATTCGAGAACGCCGGCTACCAGCTGTGCGACGAGACTGGAGGCAACAAGCTGCCCCTCGGTCCGGGTCTGGCGCTAAATAACCAGTGCGGCGGAAGTCAAGCGTTCGGTTCCCAGAACGAGTTCAATGCCAGCATGTTTGCGCCAGCTTTGGCGCAGCAATTTAATAACGCCGCCATGATGCAACGGGGTGGGTCTGGAGCAGCACCGGGTGGTCATCGCGCTCAGTCTCTGATGGATCTGCGCTGCACATTGCCAGGGATGTACAATCCCCGACATGTCCTGGATACGGAGGACAAGAATGCCAAGTACTTCAATATAACCATCGATGATCTGAAGAACAATCTGCAGGACTCGCACCGACCCTCACCGCCATCCCTAATTGGTTCCGCTAGCAACGATCCCATTTACTGTTCCATCGAGCCCAAGCAGCTGACACCGCCACCCGTTCAGCAGCGAAACCACCATCGTCCGCGGGGCAGTCACAAGCAGCCCCCACCGGGCAAGCTCTCCCGCAACTGTGTTTCCCTTGAGAACCTAGACGGGATCAGCAAGGTGCAGAACGACCTCAACGCCTACGGGAATAATCTGCTCCAGAACTACACGCAGCAGCAGCAATACTACCTGGCCATGCTGCTCCATCAGCAGCAGCAGCAGCACCACCAACACATGCTCCACCAACAGGCTGGTGGCATCTACCGGAGGCCATCCAACTGCAGTTCGACGGGAGGATTCGCCGGCACCGTGCTAGCACAACCGCTGCAGAGACGTGGCTCCACCCACAGCCAGCAGCTGCAGTATTACGGAGGCTTTGGCTACGCCAACTACGCCAATCCGTACATCACGGCCAACAGCAAGCTGTCACTGGGCAACGAGTCCGACGACTACCGGAAGTATCGCGACGTAGCACTCTGAGCCCGGAGTCCCGGAGCCAGATCCAAAGTAGAATATCAGTCAGCGCTTAGGTTAACTCACTACTTGTAAGAGATGCTCGATCTAGAATGAGATTCCTCGGAATAACGACCAAAGAGCCACAAACTAACTCAGTTTCAGTTCGTAGACTAACGTTTAACTGGGAGAATCCATGTATCGCTTTGGGTAAATAGTAAGTCTTTGATTGGATTTCTAAGCGAATAGTTATTCCGTTAGAGGAGAGGAAAGAGTCACTGGTTAAATCATCGATCTACGCGAAACATGCTCACAGCAACCCCCATGTTTAGAATTAAGAATCGACCGCTTATCGACACTGACACATTCATCGTTTATTATATAGTTTCTAGGAATACGAATAACAATACTCTGATCGACAGTCTAACCATCCACAGATCGACTACTGTAAATATTTGATATTAAAGGCAATCATGTGTTTTTACTCAACATCCAGAAGATCCGCCAAGGGATTATCGCTGATACTGTCGGGAATGCTGGCTGCGGCCGTGGAAGTTTTACTCGGAGCCGGTTTCGATACAGTCCGGGCAATGGGTGTTGTCTTCTTGGCTGAGCTGGCTTTGCGCATGCTGCCTCCACCAAACAGATCATCGTCGTCGTCATCGTCGCTGAAGAGGCCTTTTGTTGTTTTTATGGGCAGCTTCTTCTTTGGGAGCGTGTTAGCTGGCGCCTTTGCATCATCCTCATCGCTGCTGAACAAAGAGCTGGCAGCTGGTTTCGCTGGCTGCTTAGCTTGAACTGGTCTGCTGGAGGAAGGAACACTGGCCGCAGGAGGTGGCACAGCAGCACTAGCAAACAGATCATCGTCATCGTCACTGTCATCAAACAGTTTGGGTAAGGCTTCTGACTTGGGCTTTATCTGCCCCTTGGGAGGCTCTTCGGTTTTGGGGAGCGTTGAGGGAGCTGTTACCGCTCTGTCTGCCTCACGATGCTTCTCTTTAACAGGAACTGTAGACTTAATTGGTGGAACTGGCGCCTTGGTTGGATGAAACAGGAAGTCATCATCATCATCTGAGCTATCCAAAAATGTGCTAGCCACCTTTGGCAGACTCAAAGTCTTCCCCACCTCTCTCTGCGCCTGAGAAGTATCATTCGGGAGCTTAAGTTTGTTTTCTGCTGAAGAGTTCTTTGGAATTGGTGGAATTCTTTTGTCGCCAGAACCGAAAAGGGAATCGTCTTCATCAGGACTGTCTAAGAATGACCGATATGATGCGGGCGGATCATTATTTTTTCTGGGGATTACTGATGATTGCCTAGGATCCTCTGGTGGTTTATTCGGTATCAACGCTGCTGGCACAGGTGTTGCAGTTACAGACACTTTCCCAGTATTTTGCTTGGCCGAAGGAACTGTTTTTGTCGTGAAAGAACCAAAAATAGAGTCATCTTCATCGGGGCTATCTAAAAAGGATTCCGCTGCCTTGGGCGTAATCATTTTTTGGCTGGGAACTGGAACGGTAGAAGGAGGAGCACTCGCCTTCTCAACTTCAATCGATTTTGAGAAGGGAACCGGATTCGACTCATTCTCAGGGCTATCCATTAAAGATTCTGGAGAAGGCTGACTTTGCAGCAAAGCTGGTCTCTGCTCATCCTCGATCAAGCTTTTAACGTAGTTCTCCTGCCTTCCCCTTCTGGTTGAGGGTCTTCGTTTGGCAGGTCCTCGAGCCCGTGTTTTGTTTACATGCAGCAAGGATCCCTCCGCAGGTGGCATATCAGTGGGTTTAACAAAAGACTCTTGAGGGGTCTCTCTCTTTGGAGACTCCGCTTGAGGACTCTCTTCAAAGCTCGAAGACTCCTGTTTTTTAAGCAGCTTTGGAAGACCTCCCCCTGAGCCTGGCAGCAGGGCCTGCACATTGATCTTGATGTTGGGCATTTTTAGTTTCTTGACGGGTGACACAGGATTTGCAGAATCCAATGTTTCCTTGTCTTTGCTGCGATCAGTTTCATCTGCTGACTTTGGTGGCTCCTCGTCGTGGGGTAAAGTTGGTTTCCTTTGCTGTATTGATCCTGCTCTTGCAGTTTCACTGAAATCATCGTAGAAAATCGTGTGTATGCGGGTTGTAGTGTGTGCTGCAACTTCCTCCGGCTGCTTGACTGCTGGTGAGCTAAGCTCATCGATATCGTCTTCGTCTTCGGGTGGAATGTCGCTAAATAAACGCATGCCTCCGTATTCCGATGATCCCGAAGGTTGGTCTCCTGGCGTCGCGGCCGTTGACTTTGTTGCGCTCGGAATCTTCGGCAAGGCAGGCTCGAAGAAGTCGTGTTCGTTGTCAAAGATTTTAGATGCACTTAGACTGCTGAGGCCGCTGCTGCTGCTGCCGAGAGTTTGGAAGAACTCGCTGTCATCCGGTGGCTCATCGGAGAAGAGACTCGAATAATTTTGCAAGATTTGCTGGGCGGCAGCTAGGTCTGCTGGCTTTCTGTTGACCGAATCATCTTTGGGGGACTTCTTGGTGATATCGGCCACCATGTTTATAATGGGATCTTGGTGGCTTTGATTGTCATCCGGCGGAGGTGTCTCGGAGACTGGCACAACCATTTCTGGATGGGTTATAGCCTTAGACGGAGCTTTAGCTTTTGTCATGAAGGTTTGTTCATCATCTATTTTGTTCTCTGGCAGGACTTCCTCTGGCAGTTTATGAGGTAGCTCTTTGGGCTTCACCTCTTCCACCAAAAGATCATTCTTGGTATTAATCTCTTCCACCAAGAGGTCTTTGTTGGTCTTAATCTGGTCTTTGTTTGGCTTAACTACTTCCTTGGTGACTGTTTCACTCAATAGCTCATCCTTGGCCTTTCTTGGAGCACTCAAAAAACGATCTTCATCGCTGGAATCTTCGTTGAATAAATCCTTATGTTTCTCAGAAGATTTAGTTATTTCTGCGTGTGATTTATCTTCCACTTTTATAGGTTTAACCTTTTCCCCCATCGTTTGAATAAATTCATTAGTTTCCCTAGCACCTATCGGCTTTCTGCTTGCAATTAAAGATTCCAGAAAAGGATCCTCATCGCTAAGGTCTTCAGCGAATAAATCTGGAAGTATAACTGGAGGCTTGGATGGGGACTCTGCACCGTCATTTAATTTCTTTTCCTCCTCCCTATCCGAGTGAGTCTTCTCCGAACTCTCAATGGGTGGAGGTGATTCCCTAAGAACGGGCGGAGTTGATGCATTGGATGATTCTCGTTGCTGTGAAGCAGTAATTTCCTGTTTGCTTAATTTCTGTGATTCAATCTCAATTTGTTTGCTTTTTTCTTTAATTTCAACTTTAGTTTCTAAAGGCTGGGACTCATTATATCTGGCCGTTGCCTTTGGTGTCCCAAATAAATCCTCTTCCTCGATGTCATCGAAAAGACTCTTCTTAGGGGCTTCTGGAGGCTCAACCTTTTTGGCTGTTGCTTGTTGTTGTGTAGCCTTGAGGGGCTTCTTCTTGGAGCCAAACAAATCGGAATCATCTTCCTGATCGTCGTCGTCGTCAAACAAACTGGTTTTTCCCGCCACTCTCTCGGAGAGTTTCTTTGTATTTATTGACGTTGGCTTGGTAAATATATCATTTATGTCCAAGTCATCATCATCGAATACGGAAGTTTTTGGTTTTGAGCTTTGTTTCTGATCTGCTGGCTTCGATTTGGGTGCCAGGGAGCTCAAGAAGTCATCGTCTTCCAAATCATCGTCAAAGAGAGATTTCGGTAAGGGTTTTGCTGGTTCTTTGGGAGGAAAGGAAGCACTCGGTTGATCCTTCTTGACCTCTTTGTTTGGTGTCTGCTTTGGAATGGCACCCAGGGAAGGAGAGACGAGAGACTCTGGCTTCGAGGAAGGACTAAGCGGAGGACTGTCATCGAATAGATTCATACGTCTGGGCACTGCTTGGGGGGCCACCGCGGGACTCGTACGTTCTGGTGGTGCCTGCTGCTTTGCAATTTGTTCCGTTGACCTCTTTTCCTTTGGCGGTTCTCTCACAGAACTACTAGTTTCTGACGCGCCCGCCTTGGCCTGCACTTTGTCAACAATTTCCGACATAAACGAGTTGAACTCGTCGTCGTTGAAGAGGTTTACTGGCTTCCGCTTAATCTGGCTTGGCTTAGCCTCGACCTCCTTGGAAGGTTGTTGTGTGGGAACTACAGCTTCTGCATCTTCTGCAAAAAGCCTTGGCGGCTGCTGATGGGCGGGGCTGCTGCTGCTGGAGCTCAACGATGCTGTCGACACTACGGGCAAGCGGCCACCGGTGGACGCATTCCTAAATGCCGGCGATGATGTGGGTGAGGATGAAGTCGACGGCGGATCGTCACTGGGTGGCGACTGTCTGAGAGCCGCGAACATATCACGCTCGTGCGGGTTGCGCTGACTGCTTATAATCGGACGCGGCTGCGTTCGAATGGCAGCTTCTGGCACCTGGCCAGCAGGTGGCTTGGTCGGCGTAACAACTGGCACTGGATTATGAGTTCTCACTGGGGAGACAATCGCTGGTTCTCTGGCAAATGAGGCCAGCGAGGAGGAGTCCGACAGATGAGGCTCCACAAATTTGTTCTCTGGCCGAGTGCTTCCCTTGGACACGGACTCCTTTTCGTCCGAGGAGCTGGACGAGAACTCTTCGGACTTGTCGTCTCCGCTATTCTCACCGCTGTCGTACAGACCGGCGTACTTGTGCTCCTCCCACTCCTTCGTTCCTATAATATAGGGCAGGGGAATGGCATCGTACGGGTTCTTGGCTCGGAATACGGTGCTGTAAGTGACACTCCTTTTATAGAAACAATAAATAGTTTGCATTTGTCGTACGTACGTCGAGCTGACTGATGCATCCTCGTCATCCGAATCTGGCACATCGATGGTCACCGGCTCGAAGTTCTTTCTGAACATTCGCAGGTTGTTGTCTAGAAATCCCCTCGCCATTTCCTCTGAGCTCATGGGTGGCGGATCGGTCTGCAAGTATATACAGGATTGCTGATTACAAGACCTCCTACAAAGTCAATCGCTTGTTGCACCTTCTTCTTCTTCTCCACAGGCATTGCCAAATCGGCGTCGTCCACATCCTCCACCCTATACTCCACGAACTGGTGGCCGAACTGCAGGGAGCGCAGACTGTTGGTGGCGTTACTCAGCGATATGTCCACTTGCCGGACACTCGTCTCGAACTCCTGTAGATTGCGAGAGGTTCGTTCACCCCGCTCGTACAAGTTCTGGGGGGAGGGAAATTGTATAAAATTATTTTGTTGATAAGCGATTAGTCAGTCATTGGCACGGACCTCAGAAATGCGCTTCATCAGCGCCAGGAGGGCGCAGTCGCCGGCAAGGTTCCAGTCCGGCGCTTGAGCTATAATTCGATCAACATCAGCACTTATATCCATTTTATCAGTCGAACTTCGCTGAATTTAAAACTAATAACAAATAACTAATCAAATTAGAGATGGGTTGCCTTTTTTCGCAGTGATGGCGACTGCATCGCGATTTTCGATAATTCCGCGTTCCTTTTTAATCGCATAAACAATTTTTTTAAAACAAAATTTTATACAATTAAACTAGTGAACTTTTGTAAAGTCTTTTACTGTACGTGTAAAATAATTTTAGGCTGTGTAATAAGATAAAAGAATAATTAAATCCACTACAAAATATTTCGAAATATTCAATCAATTTCTAGTTTTTTTTTTTCTGGCAGCTCATGGGAGCTAATGGCGAAATTATTATTATTTTAATTTTTGTGAATATATTTTCTATTCTTCTTTCTATCTTTCTCCTTTTTGAATTTTTAAAATTTCGATAATATTTGCGGGTTTCTATCGGACGCAAAACAATTATTGTCTAATCGGAGTAGAGCTATCGGACGAACTTAAGAAACAGCTGTTCGGACTATCGATGACTGATAGCACGTGTTGTGCGCTCGCGTTTTATAAACTGTTTTTAATAAATAATTTATTTCGACGCCTTACGGGCAATATTTAATTTTAACTACAAATGGCAATGTTGGCAGAACCCCGACGCCGCAAGCGGTACAACCTGTGCCCCCGCGGCAAGGCGTTATACGAGGGTAATTATAATTAAAATAAACCCCCTGTGCCCATGTTCCTAAAATATGTGGAACTATCCCTTTCAGATGACAACCGTTTTGGCACAAAGATGCTGGAGAAGATGGGCTGGTCCAAGGGCAACGGCCTGGGCGCCAGGCAGGATGGCGAAAAGGATTTTGTTCGCATTCGCTTCAAGAACGACGCCGAGGGATTGGGCTACGAGGCAAAGGACGACCAGTGGACCACGCACGAGGAGGGCTTCAATGGGCTGCTCAAATCTTTAAATGGCGGCGAAGACGATAAAGAGGCTAATGGCAGGGCATCGGAGTCGGAAGAGGAGGCCAGACCGATGGGATTTGGCTTCAAAACCGAAGATCCAGAGGAGCCGTCTAAAAAGAAGCTCAAGGAGAACATTAGCGGAATGTCGCTGGAGCAGCGCTCGAAGCAAAGTAAGGCTCGAGTTCATTACCAGAAGTTCACACGCGGCAAGGACTTGTCGCAGTACAGCGAAAAGGACCTCGCCAACATTTTTGGCAAAAAGGCAACCGAAGATATCGCCGCGGCGCCCGTTGTTATAGAAGAGCCAAAGGAGGAGGAGAAGAATGTGTCTCCCAATTTCGGTGGCGTGCAAACAGTAAGCACGGGGCTCTCTGTAAGCGATTATTTTAAACAAAAAATGGAGGCCCTAAAGAACAGGCTTAAGAACGGATCTACCCAAGAGAATGGGGTTGGTGAGGCTCAGGTAGACGGCTGCGAGGAAAACAAGGGCGAGACTCAGGCCTCAGAAGAGCCTTTAAAAAAGAAAAAGAAGAAGAACGCAGAAAGCACAGCTGAGCCTGCGATTACTGAACCCAAGAAAATGAAGAAATCCAAGCGCTCCTCTCCAGAAGATGAAGAAGTGGAAGAAAATGGCTTGGAACCAAAGCCAGTGGCAGACGAAGAAACTATTGTCAAAAAGAAAAAGAAAACTAAGAAGGATAAGGGAGACAAGCAAGAAGATGCTGCTGAAAATGTGGTTGAAACCATTGAAATACTCGACGAGCCTGCTCCCAAAAAGAAAAAGAAATCTAAAAAAACCGAGCCTACCGAAACCGAAATAATATTAATTGATGACAATTCCAACTCCAGGCACGAACAAGGAACAAACGTAGCGGAGACCGTGGAAGAACCTGCTAGGAAAAAGAAAAAGAAGTCTAAGAAATGTGAAGAAAATCAATTGGAGGCAAACGGGGTTAGTGAAGAGAAGGAAACTTCTCCGAAAAAGAAGAAAAAGTCCAAGCAGGACAAGTCTCTTATCGAACCGGAAGAGACCGTACATACCCCTGATTCTACCGAAAAGTCCTCAAAGAAAAAGAAAAAGTCCAAGACCCAAGCTGATGTGCCTGAAGTACCTGAAGATGATGCCAAGCCTGAACTAGAGCCAGCCTGCGATGAGCCTTCATTTAAAAAGATTAAAGACAAAGGACAAAGGAAGCACAGAGACCCAGAAGTAAGTGCTGCCAGTACAAGTTTCGGGGATAAAAGCGATCAGTCAGCCGATGATGAAGATCAGCCTGAAGACCTCTTATCGCCGGAAGAGATCAAAGCCAGACTAAAATCATTCAATACCTTTATAATCTCTCAATTTTGCGCAGAAAAATTCCAAATGCTCGACATGAGTCAGTTTCGCAACTCGACGCTAAGCGAAATCGTGGGCTACGCGACCAGCGAGAACGTCGAGCTGCAAGTGGTGGAGAATCGGGATGACGAAAAGCGCATCATCGACCTGTGGCACAATAGGTCGGCCACCAAATACAAGAAAACCGCGAACTTACGATACCCGAAGGCAGTCAAGCGCACAACCATTCGGGCGGTGAAGAAGAGAGTAGCGTTTCAAGGCATTTAGTTTAGGCAAACAAAAAATATAATTCAACTTTTCTCTTATTATCATTGTTTTGTACATAAACAACTTAAGTAGGTAGTTTGTAAGCTTCACGGTTTACATTTAAGTGTGTGTAACAATATAATTAAACTGAACTTTACACTTCAAGCTGTGTGTGCCATGTATTCATCTTCAGTCTTATTCATAGAACCATGCGGCCCGACTGCTGAATAATAATAATATTCATTCTCCGCGTCCACGCATGATGCACGAATGAATGTAATGTACTCTGTCCTCTGTTAACGAGTAATATCAATGGGGAGCTTACGAGCTAAACGATGAAATCATGGTCCGGCGTCCTATTACGATTCGCCAGACGGCGTGAGCGTCGTAAAGGCCTCTTATCCGGATCGGAGCTGTGGGCTCGCTTCACCGATCGATTGACATTGCTGCGGCTGAAATTGTTGAGATGCACATGGGTGTCCCACTGGAGAGAGGAAGGAGGTATATTTTCATTAGCAGGAATTCGTAGAGAAGACCCATCGAGGCAGCTTACCGAACCAGACACAATCTCTGCGCGCTCTGGATGCCAGTCCAGATCCCTTATCACATTCCTATGTCCCTCAATAGCCTCTTGTATCTTACCAGTTAGCACATCGTAGACTGTAAAATATTCGGAAAACAAAATAAGGAAAAGTAAGCCTTGACTTTCGTTTCTAAACTCACTTATAATACGTCCAGTGGCACAGCCCGTATAAATGTAGCGCTGGCCTGTTTGCTCTAGCGGCGAGAACTTGGCCCTCAGCAAGGTTTTGGTTACGCGATGACCGCGATAGGTCATTATGCTGGTGTCCCCGTCCAGCGGCTTGTGGGGATTGTAAACTGCAAGCATTAGCATTAAGCGTGAGTAGAATCTTCAGATTGTACACATTTAGAGCTTACATTCACGCGGCACTCGATTCCAGCGGTAGTCCCACATGGTGAGATCCATCTGCTGCTGCCTGGCGCGGTGGCGGTTGCGCAGGTTACCCGGCTTCCTCATGTCCCAGATCTTGATGCTTTGGTCTTTGGAATTGGAAAGCACGTGGTAGCCGTCGTTGCGCGAGTCAATGTACGTCACTCCGTCGTAGTGGCCTATGAAGGAGGCCACCGTTTTGGATAGCTCGCGCGAGCGAAATGTGGTGCGCAGGTCGAACACCTTGATCAGGCCGTCATCGCAGCCGGCAACTATCACATTTGGGTCCTTGTCATGCAGGAAGCTCACCGTGTTCACATCGGTGCCGGGCATGCGGTGGGTGCGTAAAATCTGGGTCGTGCGCGTGCGAATATCGGTCACAATGACCATGGAGTTGTTGCTGGCTCCGACGAGCTTGTCTCCGGTGGGCGAGTAGCGCAGCGCAAATATGGCAAGACGATGGTTGGGCAGACCGTGCACGTCGATCCACTGGCAGTCGTCTTCGCCGCCATTCACGGGCATGACGAAAACTGAAAGGAAACGGCGGTAAATATGCAATTAGGGAACAGTGACCGCCACCTACATGAACGGGACCATGTGCTATAAGCAAAGTGCTCGCCATTAGGGCTGAAATCGGCGTCGATAATGCTCCACTCGACGTCGCGGGCCCGGATGCGGTTGAGCAGATGGTACGTTCCCATGGCACCGTCGTAGATGCGCACATAGCCATCTGCAACGGATAAGACACTTGTCAAGACCATCTGGGCTACAACCGAATTACAAACAAAGGCTGACCTTGGCAGGCGGTCAGCAGCTTGCTGCCACTGCGATTAAACTTGGTCACGAACACTTTGGAGTCCAGCGACATCAGCCGCGACGACTTTTTATTTGGTATGTACAGATTGGAAATGTAGCGCTGCTGGTTCTTCGAGAAGGAGGCGCTGTGGGGCGAGGCCAGCCCATTTTCTCGCTGCTGAAGGGCACGCACCAGATTCCAACGATTGTCCGGATGGAGGCTCGCCAGGCCGCTGGAGGCCCTTATTTCCTTGTAAATATCGCTGCCCTGCAAGTGGAGTGGTTATCAAAGTTACTTGCCTTCAGCTGAAGGGCGGGGTATTTCATCATTACCTGAAATTTCTCCACATCTGGCTTACTCCGTATTATGGGCAGATCCGTCGAGTGATAGCAGGGCGAGCGCAGCTCCATGTCCATGGCGTTCACGGTGAAATTGATCACGTTGAAGCCAAGCTCGTTGTCGGAACCATCATACGGGTTCTCGTCGTCGCTACTTAGCTGAATACCCAATCGATTTCCCATAATCTGTTCTTCAGTTAATTTAGAAATTTTATTTTAATTTCGTCTTTTGTTATTAAAGTTGACTTCAGTGGGACCGAGCTCGGCCGAATACCAAATGGCCAAAATCCTTGGTGGTGCAAAGGCTCACGAGTATCGATAAGTCGCTGAAGCAGTAGAGCTTCCTTCAAACAACAATTTAAATTATGTTGGTTTTGTACCGAATGTTGTTACACTATAATGCAAAATATGTTAAAATTCGTGTTATTTTTTGAATAATATTACTTTAACTTTTGGCGTTCCTAGGAACTTTTGATAAAACCCATTATTTACAGGACAAAGATTTTAGCACAAATTAGTTAAAAAATGTATATACATATATACATACATAAGTACATATGTACATAACTTCATCAATAAATAACTTTACTTTGAATGAAACGTTAATAAATCACATAACCGAAACACACAAAAAGAAAATGGGGAGCACGCGGAGAATCGGAAACCACCAAAATGCAAGAATGGCTTTATGCAGGAACACAACAGACTGCAGGACAGACTTGCTAAAACTTGTCCAATGTTCAGAAATACATCCAATACACTTGTACATATACGTACATAAGAAATTATCCGAGGAAGCACATGTACCTGTAGCCTCGGTAAGGTTTATATTATTATTAATACGATCGCTTATCTGGAAAGTTAGTAGGAATATAGGAATGGGAATGAATAATGAAAAGTTCTACTTCGTTTCTGTTAACTCTTAAACTTCCTAAATAGAATTAGGAAGTAAAATATGTATATGTACATACATAAGTCGAACAATGAGTTAAAAGCTTTGCCAATATTGCACCAAAATATGTTTAGCTGCTGCAGCTTTCTTGACACTTCACCAACTCGGAACACATTAAAATCCTTTAGTTTTTATTTTATCTCTTTGATTTCACATACGAAACAAACTTGTTGCCGCTCGATAACTATCACCAACACCTATCGGCAAATCGAATGATGCAGTTTCTTTACGTCAAAATCTTACGTAACGTTTTTGATCAGAGCCAAGTTGTCAACCTTTTTTTTATCGAAAGAAATTGTTGTTTTTGGTTCTGTTAATTTTTTATCTTTTCTGTAAATTTCTCATTCTCCGTTTATTAGTTGCTTCTCAACACTAATTCTACTCGTATTTTCTGAAATTTAAATTTAAAAAAATATTTGTTACAAATTTAAATTTTTTTTGTATACTGACTTTGACTCTGCCGTCAGCCTTAGGCCTCGTTCTGGGCGGGATGGGAGTAATCGTTGGGACTAAGTTTAGGTGAAGGACTAGGGCAACGACTTTGGAATTTCAGAAAATATAATTTGAAGTTCCTATTAATAGGATAATATCTTTTGGATCATTTCCGACTTTCGGTTTGGTAATTTTTGTTCGCAATAAAAAGAAAACGGAAAAGAGCCAAATACATATTTCCCACATCTGATTTTCAAAGATCCAAGTTTGACATGGAAAAAGATAAAGTGGACTTCAGTCGTCTGACTGGAAACAACAATTCAGTTTGAAAAATGCGCTAAACCACCAGTATGTTGTTCTTCATCTTGACTAAAATCTTGAAATATCAAATAAAAATATCGCAATTTCGATATTTGGGTAAACAAAAATTCGTGATATAAATATATCATCTCTAGAAAAAAACGATCGGGGAACCAGTGCTGCCATAATTTTTTCACAAAAAAAAAGCTGTTTTTGACTCAATAGACATAAAAAAAAGCTAAAAATATTTAAAATATTATTGAATCAGCACCGATGGGTGAAGAGCAGCTCTTGCACTCTCTCTCTCCGGCTTGGCCCTCTCTCGGAATCCGGAAATCACCATAGCAGAGAAAAAGAGTATGAATTTGGTGAAA
>JAEIHY010020104.1:9045-24722 GCA_018904565.1 Drosophila tsacasi | reverse complement strand
TCATGGGCCCTTCTCTGCGCTTCTTATATTGTGTACGAAAGAAGAAGAGGGAGAAAGAGCAAAGAATATTATAAAATTATCATAAGCCCTTCTCTGCGCTTCTCATACTGTATACCTAAATGGAAAATTATGTTATTGCTATATTTGTATTATTAATTTTTGAATTATGAAAAGAGCTAGTTCTCAAAATTAATATTAAGATTGAAAAACTTGATTATATATGACTTCAAACTTGTATAGAAGTGTGCAAATATTGAATTGCCTATTAGGTATTCGATATTCATACTGAATGCATTTTCATGACTGTCTGCCATAGTCCCCTACTTCCGGCAAGCCTTGGCTATGACTATACATATATTATTTTATATATATATATTTTTTTATATATATAAAACATACATCTATTTGGTGGACACATGTACTCACTAGATTTCGATGAGCTCGCAGCCTAGGAGCAGCTTCTGGGGCCCCAGCTCGGTCACAGCTATGGTCTGATCGTGATAGTATATCATAATGAGCGAGTCGTTGCTAACCCGCTTCCCGCTAAAGAAAAAACGTAAATAAAAAACAAGAATAAATACAATAAAATAGTAGGGAGAGAGTGAGAGCTGGAGCTATGTTAGGTATGGACACATGGCCAGGGGTGCGTATGGCTACGTGACGTCCATGGCAATGGTTTTGGGTGAAAATCCTCCAAACAAGCAAAGCCGCTTTGACTACTAATCAGGTGGAGGGAGACTCACCTGTACTTCTTCATCTGGCGCGCGCTGCGCTGCTCAATGATCTGCTGGGTGAAGGACTGGAAGGAGGGGAATCCCTGCAGACCCTGCGGCAGGCTAAAGGACAGCGTTGGCTTGGCCACCACCTCCGATGTCAGATAGCCGAGTAATCCGCAAAAGAGCATCGTGGCCAGCAGCTGGAGGCGCCGTCGCAGCCACAGATTGTAGGGCATGGCTAAAGGATTTTAAAATTCAATGCCGATGCCGATCCTTTTACGTTGGAGCTTCCACTAAAGCTGAGCCAGACCCCAAGGCATCGCCGGCTGGACTGAGTTGAGTCGCTACCCAAACAGGACAGCCGCTGGTAAATTGTTTTTATTTCCCTTTCTGGTGTTGTTTAATTAATCAGCTGGAGAAGTTCGCACTGCTTCTCTAGCGGTTCTCTATGAACAGAAAAAAAAATATCTAGGATAGGGTTTAGTGTATACTCAAGGAGCACCTGCTGCTGCTGGTGCTGTTGCTTCCTTTTGCTTTGCTTTTGCTTTTGCTTGAGGTCTGGGCTGCGTGTCAAATAGTGTAGGCGTCTCCAAGCGCTTTTAAATAATTTAAACAGTTATGTACTATAGAGAACAAATTCAGTGTCGACTTGATTTAATATATATATATAAATGTAGAGCAAGAAAAAAAGTAAAAACAATTTTTGAGCGGCTGTTAATGCTGATCAAGAATATATATGATTTATAGGGAAATGACGCACAGTTCTGTGCTTCAGACTGATATTATAATACCCCGAAGGGAGTATAAAAATTTAAATATTTATCCATAATTTCTAAGACAATTTTTGGGCAAATTAAAGCTTAAGAACAGAATAACTTCACTAAAAATACCTTAATTTGAATTCGTTCAATGTTCTATGTTCTAGACGTGTTCCTTTTTCGATTAATTTAAAACCTACAACTATTTGTATAGTCCTCCTGTTTCTGTATTTTATAAATCCTTACTTTGTGCTAATTTATCTAATTTTTCTTTCCAGTGAATAACTATGGAGAGGCCCTTCTGCCGGCTGCCCAATTTCCCAGCGCTGGCTGCTTGCCGCCTGCCTCAGCTAGTGGCTGGCACCCATTGGCGGCCAGCGGTGGCAGGTGCCAAAAACCGCGATTCAGCTCACAGCTGACCTCGTTCCCAGACCTGTGTTGCAGAGGCACAATGGCCATCCATATTCCGCAATCCGCAATCCGCGTACCGATCCCCACATATGTCATCCATTGCATCAGGCCAAGCCCCAAGAATCGCTTGGGCCACGCCTGCCATTAGTTGTTTTTTTTTTCTTTTTCTCCTGTTGGAGTGGACATTGGGGCAACAAGGCGGATACATGCAACACATTACGTATACGCAGCGCAGACCATTTCGCGGCAATATGGTGAGTCAGTTAGTAGTCAGTAAGTCAGTTAGCCAGCCACTCAGCTGGGCGTATGGGGTAATATGATGCCAATTAGACGTTCATTGGCCAGGCGGGCTCAGGCATATAGATGGCAGATAATCAAGGAGGCTAAGTTTGGAGACCTCTTGCACATATATTGGGCTTAAGTTTGTGCGATTTAAGGGGAAGTTCGAAGGACTAAAGGCATGGGAATGTTTTCTTAAATTATTTTAATAATAATAGAAAGTAAATAATGTAAAGAAAATCGTTTAGGAAGGCTGGAAGGATCTTTTGTTTGCTTTTAATATATTTAGATCCTAAATAATGTAAAGAAAATTTCTTAGAACTGATTAAAGGTCATTATAAATTAAATTTACAATCAAATTACAAGAAGTGCCAACTCTGACATCATGGTCATTGATGTCAGATATCCCTTGACCTTTGCATTTGCTTTGGCAGACGTTGAACCCTCAGAAAACCCCCTAAAACCCCCTGAAAACCTCTTGAAAACCTCTTGAAAACCCCCCCAAAAATCCCCTTTTTACCAGAAACTCCCTCAGGGGGCCTTGAGTTTGGCGAATGGCCCGAACACACGCAATGCGAAGCCGCTAATAAAGCTGCCAAAGAAATAGCCCCAAAAAACTGTCCCCTACATATAACACCTGCCTTTGTTCCTCTCCCCACCCTCAAAATATATCACACGTTTATTATTATTATTATTATTGAGGTGTTTTTTTTTTTCCTTTCCTCGGGCATAAACATAATTTTTTTTTGTTTTGTTTTAAAAGCACGAACGAACGGTTTACGCAAGCATTTTGGTCAAGAGAGTATCAGTTAGGTGGCTAAGGGGGAGGGGAGATGGCCCTGTAGGTGAGCCAAGTGAAAGTGATTCCACGATTCCACAGCTCCGTCAGCTCCATTGTGGCATTTCAATCGCCAGCATGCAAACAGGCAATAGTAAGTGATGCGAGGAAGATGACGAAGCCGCCCGAAAAGGTGGCGTGAGTGTGTGGCAATGGCAATGGACCTGGCCTAAAGCCACAAAGCAACGCCCACTCTTATGGGCGCCTCAGCACTCCCCAACTCAAACCACCGCAAGAAAATCGTTGAAAATGAGTTATTTGGGTCATATATGTTTTACGGGAGTCATTTATAATTTTAATTATGTTATTTAGGTTCCTAATTAATAATGGGGATATACATGTGCATATATCTTAAGGAAAAGTACATTTAAATATATTGAGAAAAATAATACATATCGTATATCGAAAATGTTGTAAACTTTGACATATCGAAAATTTAAATATCGAAAAATATCAAAATATTATTAAAATTAGATGTTTTTTTATTTATTTATATCTTTTTCCGATTATTTTGGTTAAATATATCAAATAGAATATCGGATTAATCGCACATATATGGCAATGATCAAATATCGATTTATATATCGACTTTTACTGCAAGTAGCGATTCTGTACCTAAGTATTTATCGATCATTTCTGTCATTCCTAATCAAAACTTAGAGTTTAAATGTATATTAAATGCTTAAATCGTTAATTAAATTCTTAATTTAGTTAAACTTTTCATATTTTATGCAATATATATTTTCATATTTTACTATCGTTTAAAGCAAAACTATATGGCAATCTTATATATTTAAGAAATACCACAATATGTATGTCAAGTGGAGCAGTTGACGACCGCTGATCACCGGTGGTTCGTTGGTTCAATGCTAAACGAAAATGCAAATAGCCAAGACAGAAAATAAATACAACAAAAACAACAAAAACAATAATATAAAGTCGTAACGAATCTGCGTCGAGTCAGAGTCCAAAATCAAGAAAAATCCATTGCAAAACATTTATATATTTGACTGGATTTAGTTACGGAATTAAAGCCAGCTTAAAAAAATATTTAAAAGTGAGAGTAAGGCTAAAAGCTAGCTTAAACTTCAGAGATTTCTTGGAATATTTTTACGAACAAAAATGTAACCCATAAACCTTATTAAAAATTCCTAAAAGTGCTTGGTTAATATTTAAGTCGTATTTACGGTATTAAAGTTTAGGAAATTTTGTTCAAAACAGATTTGCAAACAAAGAACCATAAACTGTGCCATATTCATAAGGCTTATTTAATGATGTATGAACTTTGCTTTAACAAATGCATGTTAACTTTAAGAATTATACTTTCAAGCGGGAAGTGAGTCATAAAAATAACTATAAAATATTAAGTAGAACTTCGCTAACGACTTCCTAAAGCGAAACAGGTTAGGATAGGTTCGTCACCAACTAGAAACGAAAGAAAAAACCACACACTTAATCGTTTTCCAATCGATTTTCTTTCTTAATTTGGGTCAAATATTTTTGTTTCTTTTCAAATCTTTAAATCACTCCAAAAACCCCAAATAAAAAGTGTCAACTCATTGTAGTCTTGCCACCGGAAATGGTTTCTCCAAATCATATCGAAATCCAAACGATTGACAATTAACGATTAACGATTACTGATAAATGATAATTGGAAAGAAGACAAGGTCTAGACTCACTCTCCAAGTTTCTAACTGTTTTCATCGCTGATAGCGACTAATTGAAGACCAAGATGTGTGCTGACAACGATCATAATGAAAGCGTTTGCTGCTTCCCTGCGTTTGACTTTATTTTACGAGTCTCTCCGAACCCCACAGAGATGATCTTTAATGTGCTCTGCTCTTCCGTCCAACAAAAAGGGGGGAAAACTAATAGCCCAAACGAAACTTGGTTAGCTTGAACTTGATGGCTTGCTAAAAAAATTAAAACAAAACAAAAAAACTAGGGAAAAAAAGCTACGTTTAAAAAATGCCGGCGAGAGTTGGCCGAGTTCAAAAGTGCAAAAGAGAAACAAAAGCGCGGAAAAACAAAACCAACAGCTGTCCCCCTGGGGGCCTTGGCATAGGTCAGTGAAGCGTATTATTATTATTCGAGCAGTCGGTATATATGCCCTTCCCCATCGCCCCTATGCCCCTTTTCCTGGTTTGATTTTAGCCTGGCTAATGCTGAGTTTTCTTTTTCCCAAATACCCTAACAAAAAAGGGTTAATTACTGTAGGTCTTTTTATTTTATATATTTTTGTTGATATAAGATGTTTTAGATATTTTCTCAGGGATAAATTACTCCACCAAAACGCTTCTTTAAAAAGAGGGAAAGAAATATATAAAGAAAACTTGACTATAAATATACATTTGTTTTTAATTAAAGTTCAATTAAAAAAGAATTGAAACTTTATTCCTTGTGGATAATTTAATTCATTTTAAGTGATACATCGACATGTTTTATTTATCAACCAAGCAGTAAGTCGCCATGGCAGTAAACCTTCGATAACTTTAATATGGACAGGTCTAAACTTGCACTAGACCTTCGATAACTTTAATATTAACAGGACTAAACTTGCACAATTCAAAAAGGAAGAAGTTTCCTGGTTCAAGAAGACGTTTTTAAATAGCAAAAAATATCATGAAAACAAAGTAGATTCTCCGAAAGGGTATTACCCGCCTTCGGCTGCCACAGTCTGCACTTATTTCTGGTTTTTTCTCCGACTCCATATCTCTCGCTCTCCGAGCCCCGCGATAAGGAGGGAGTTGCAGTAAAAGTGGCCATGGTGTGCGGCGGCCGGCCTGGCTGCAGATGAGCCAAAACACGAAGAAACAAACCGCGAAACCACAACACCAGCAGCGCTAAGTAAAGCTTTAAAATATATAAAAAAAAAAAAAAAACAAAAAATGAAGAGGCAACAGGTTTCCAGCAGCTGCTGCTGCCACTGCCTGCCTTAACTTTCACATTGGGCACCTAATTGTGGGCTTAATCTCGGTTAATTTGCTCCAGTTTTGATCTTCTTTTTGTTTATTTGTAGATTTCTTTGTGGGCCACAAATAGCGATACAGGTAGAGGGATGTGGGCTAGGTCTTAAGCTGACGAGATGCCAATTATGCAACTGGGAGCAGAGTGGCAGTCGCACTTCACAGCTCCACGCTAATCCATTATGGCTATTCCCATTCCCATTTCCCATTCGGAGTCATCATAGCCATTCTCTAGACCGATTCCCATTCCCCCAGCATTGTGAGTGCGTGCACACGGTCGAAAAAAATCGTCATATTGTTTATGATTTTGTATTGTTTTGGGCCAGACTGACGTGTGTTTGTATGGTATATACATATGTACATACATATATCACGGTCACAGTCATAATAGTTGTGGGCTTTAATTGGGAGTTCAGTTAGGGCCTTAATGACCTTTAGTTGGGCTATGAAAACGGTCTGGGTATCCATAAAATAACGAAAAATCAATGGTTATTCAGCCTCTTTTTGATTGAAATTTTAATAATTTAATTAATTAATTTAATTTCAATTATTTCTATTATAAAATTACCCTTAAAATGGGAGAAATGTCTATGAAGATGTTGCTAAGCTCTTGGTTGCTAGAAAATTATGACCAGCAACATGTTGAGCAACATTCCTGGACCAGACTTTGTTGCAGGGAATTGCCCTCTGTCTTAGGATACCATTTTCGCCCAGTGTAGTAGGCTCTCCTCGTTCTAGTTCAAGCCATAAAAGGCAGCAATTATTCTGGGAATTTGCCACAGATCCACTCAGATCCGTGGACAGAATGCGCTAAATACGCACTTTTGAACTTGCGCGCCAGTTTTGATGGCCCATAAAAAGTCACCAAGACAGCTAAACTGTTTAAAAAAATTACAATTTAAGTCTAAACCTCTCCTTCTTTTTTTGTAAATATTTTTTTAGACATAAAAATACATATATTTTATAAATAAAAAAGGAAAAGTAGAAGCCTAACTAAGATGAATCTGCCATCTTATAAGATCTACTTTATTTAATAATATTTGTTTACTAATTTATGTATTTTTAAGAGAGTTTATTGTTTATATTTTATTTCCCTTTCAAAAAAGATATTTTTATTATCAAAATTAAAATAAAGAATTTAACAATTAATCATTAATAATGATATTATTATTTCTAAGAACTTAACAACAACAGCAGCAGCAAATAGTATTTATCATAAATTATTAAGCACTCAGAGCCTTTGTTTATAATTGATTTCATTAAAAAAACTGTCCACTTTTTACACACACACACACACACTCCACTCCACACCACCTCCTCCGCCTTCTCACTCACAAAACAAAAAACCGAAATCCACGCGCGTGCGCAACTGCAACTACAAAAGCGAACAACTGAAAACTAAAAAAAAATATACATATATCTCTATAAAAATATATAAAAAACCACGAGATCGCAGTGCAAACCGCTCGCTGCCGCGCAAAGTCAGCAACTGATCGATCAAAACCCAAACCAAAACCCGGGCCAAACTCAAAACCCGCGAAGAGAAGAGAGACACTGAGACTCTTGGGTCTCTGCTACAACTGCAGCAACAACAATAACAACAATTACAACAACAACAAAACCAGCGACAACTAAAACTACAAATACAACAATAACAACAACAACATCGAGCGTTGGCGGCAACAACGACGACGAGACGGCGACGAAAATGTGTCAAAAGCAAAAGCTGGCCCAGAGCACAGAGCACACACAGGTAACACCCCAGTGATACCTTCGAAAAAAAAAAAAAAAAATACATATAAAAATATATATATATGCTTTAGATTATATAGCATATTTATAGGAAAACTCAGGGCTGGCCAGGAGCCTTAAAGTTTAAAGGGGAGTTTAACCTTTAAGTTTGTGTAATCCAAGAAAATCAGAAACTTGGTTAAATTTAAAGCTGGCAAAACTTAAAGGTGTACATTTTGTGTTTTTAATACCTAAAGTCCAGATTTTCTATCGGATAAGGTTTAGGTTTTGTTTTTATAGCCCCAAGCGAGCTAAATTTTTTAATGTTAGATATATTTTGAGTGTTATGTGTACAAAAAGCTATATTATTATCAAGATAAAAAAGTAATTAATTGTAAAGGAATTTAAAAACATTCATGAAGTTGTTCTTTCTTTAAATACTAATTTAAATTCGTATACTTATTCTTATATTTGCTTTCAACTATTTGTTTATTATTTATTTATTTATATATTATTTATTATATTATATTTATATGATATTATATATCATTTATTATAAATCTATAAACCTATAATCTTTCCAGTTTAGACATTACAATTTTTCCATGAAAGTTTCACTTGTGAAGTACCCAAAACTGTCTTAAAAGTACTTTTCCCATAAGCTTAATGCTATAATTTTTTACTATACTATATATAACCATTGTATACGTTTATTACGAGTATAATCAGGGACTTTTAACCCCGACTGAAGTTATTCCCATTCATTCTGACTTTTTTAACTGCCATTAACGAGCCAGCTGAACATGACTTGCCTGTTAAATATATAATTTTAGAAGCTAAACCATGAAATTAAGCAATTATTTTGAAGAGCAATCAAATAAAACCTAAATTTAACGATTTAACGCTCGAATTAAATACATTTTATGAGGCTTTTCACACGCAAATTAATAAGATTAAAAAGGGAAAAAATATAGTTCAATTAAAGAATTAAAGAAAAGCTTTAACAAAATGAAATATTATTACCAAAAACCACATTTAAAGGGTAAGCCAGCAGTTGCAACCACTGAAAGCAGCAACTTTTGGCAGTTGTAAGCATCGCTGCTGTCTGTGGCGGCCGAGCCTACAAAGTAAAGGCTGCAATTGTGGGATTCAAGAGCTGCCGCTGCTGCTGCCGCTGCTGCTTCTGCTGCTGGAGTGGCTGTGACTGCCACTGCGGCAATGTGACCCATTTTAGAGCGACTCGAGCGGCGGCATTGCCAAAAGCCGATCATTGCTGAGGCGCTGAGTTTTCATCGATTGTGTGTGCGTCCGGCAAAGTGAAAACAAAGCCAAACAAAACAACTTTTACAATGTCGAGGCAGGGAAAAGTGACAGTGGCGGGCGAGCAATTAAAAATGGTTTTACGCGCACACAAAAAGGTAAACAATGCGCACAGTAAACACGGCCTAAAGCCCACAGCATCCACACACAGCTCTCTAAACTTTCTGTTTAAAACTGATTGCAGTCTCCCGATATCTCTCGCTATTAATTTCCAGGACAAAGCCTATTTAATCCTAAACAAGACTCTTAACGTTGTAGCCTACATTCATATTTATAGTTAGTACAAGTCCATGTATATTTAACAAATATAGAATGACATTGCAAGATGGAGGTAACAACGAACTATGAGGCACACAGTCTGTGAGATAATATTACAAAATAACTGCATAGATTTTGATACGAATTGCGAGATTATCCACATTACATTCGGATAATTTTGTGACTTGTTCCGACTTCTAACCGAACTCTAAGCATACATTTATATTATATATTTTGGCGAAGGTACAATTCTACATATATTACACAGGGCTCGGCTCGCTCGGGTCACTATTTGGGCGGCGGCAGCAGAGCAGGAACAGCAGTGGCCGCCAGGGGCACCACCTCCAGCGTCGGCGGCGGCGGCGCATGCGGCTCGTTGTGATCGCTGGCAAAGTGCAGAATTTCAAAGCCCACCTCCACCATGATCAGAATGATGATCATCCACTCGAGCCGAATGTGATGGGCGTCGTTCAGGTTGTGCGAGACGAGCTCGGCCAGCTCGACGCAGTGATTGATCTTCTCGTTCATCACCTTGGTGCGCCGCGAGGTGCTGAAGTAGGAGCAGACCTGCAGATAGAGCGCCTCCAGCTCCTCGCGGTCCCAGTAAAAGTCCGGCGTGTCCAGCAGATCCGACGACAGATTGATCACATGTCGCAGGGCAAAGAGTTCCCCCGTCTTGCGTAGCATTGTCGCCCGTGAGATTCGCAGGCGGCGACCCCGCTTCAGATCCTCCGTCAGGTGCTCGATGGAGTCTATGTAGCGGCTCAGCGTCGCCTCCCAGATGCCCAGCTTGATGGACTGCGCCATGGCATTGGAGAAGGTGTACTTGTACAGGAAGCTGTCCGTGTCGGCGGTCACGAAGAACTTGCCGTTCTGGAAGAAGGCCCTCGAGGAGACATTAAAGTCGCTGCTCTCCGCCACCAGATCGCCCTCCACATCCACCGCCGTCGACGGTATGTACGTGTAGGGCATCACCTCGCTCTCGCCATGGACCAGGGCGCTGACATACGACTCGCGCTCGAAGGAGCGCAGGAAGCTCAGCACGTTGTTCGTCTCGATGTCGCTGCAGTTCCAAAACACCACGGATCCCTCGCGGAAAAAGAAGATCTCGCGCGGCTGCTGGCCGGTGGGATACTTGGCCGCCACGAACAGCACATTCTGCTCCGCGTCCAGATTGTCCGTGGAGAAGAAGCGCTTCGTCTCGTACAGATTCTGTTGGCGCAGCGCTATCTGCAGATCCTCCAGGTTGTACTCCTCGGCGGTGGTGTAGCCGCGCGCGTTGAGGAAGCCCAAGGCGGACAGCTCGTCGATGGCCAGGCGCTTCTTTCGGATGAGCCGGGTGCGAGTGGGCGACAGTATGGACTCCAGCCGCTCCTCTGCCAGTGGCAGCGGCTTAACCTGCGTGGTCTGTGATGTCGGCTTTTTGATTGCCGGCGCTTCAGCAGCATCAGTGGTGGCGGAGGCTACATTGGACATCCATTGCCGGTGGTTCAACAGACATTGCGTTGGCTGGCAGCGGAGGCTCCGCAGGAGCATCTGCTCGAATCCCAGGCGTGCAAAGTTCATGACGTTTATCGTCCTCGATGCTAGATTATTTGTTTTCGAATCAGCCACTGGGCCATGCTATAGAATGGCTATATAATCAAAATAGGCAGCCGGCAGGCCGTTTGTTGTGATTATCGATATCAATATCGCACTCTCATCGTTTATAGGGATGAGCATATCAACGGCACAATCGAAATATTTCGACTGTCTTCCTATAAGTTTTTTGAAAGTGAAATTTAGTATTGCTTCAGGCTCATAGGCAGCAGATTTATATTAAAGAAATATCCAGAAATTTGAATTAGTAAACTGTGTATAAATGTAAATACTAAATAACAATAATATCGATAGGATTAATTGTATAGCCTGAAGAAAACGATAGTGCTATCGATATATCGAATGTGCATTATGTGATAGATGAAGAAGAAGGGACTTTTGATCGAAAACTTAAAGGAGAAAAAAAACTATAACTCAAATTTACTATTTCAAAGCACTTTTACATCAAAAGATCTGCAAACAATATCGATGAAGACGCTATCGCTGTTTCACAGCTCTATCACCCCAAGACATGCCCCGATAACGATAGCACCACAAGCTGATTTTAACCGTTTCTTTTTCTTCTGTTCCCCATTTTTATTTTTCAATTACGTTTTGAAAATGGCTCTTGAAATAAATCATTATTTCGGTTAGTTGTCTATATGTTGTTGTAGCCTTGAGAGTATGGTAAAGCTAACATCTAATTCGACGCCTTTTTGCAACGAAACCGTCCCTTGTTCGTATTTTGGTACGTCTGACATAAGTTTTCGTGTACACTGGCTGCCTTTTGGGAGGGCAACTAGGCACAGCTATGGCTAGGCTAGTACTAGGCTTATTGGAAGTAGTTGAACTAGTTGCTTTGGAAGTAGTAGGATTAGGCTTCTTCACTTCTTCCTTCGGCTCCAACTCATCCGCCAGCCCGATTACTAGGTGATAGTAAAGCTTTTTCGGCTGCGCCCGTAGCTTAGGATCCTTAGTGGCCCGAGATGAAAGGCGTAGCCAGTTTTTAATCTCAATTAGACTCGGTGGGCAGACGGTCTGGGCCACGTTACTGTGCAGTTCGAACGGATCTTGCACGTACATGCACGTAATCAGCCGAAAAGGCGATGGCGGATCAGCCCCAGCCGCCTCCATGGCCTGCAACTGCGCCGCGTACTCGGGCACGTCGCCGTCCAAAATCGATTGTCTGTCCAGAATGCGGCCCAGATAGGGACACACAGCTTTCTTCTCAAAGTCCATGGTGCTGTAGAGATCGAAGAATTTCGCGATTAGCTCCAGGGTGGTCATCTTTTTCGGAATCGTCGGCGCCAGGTCCAAGTTGTATGCATAGTTAACGCCACGAACATTGTCCGGCGGGCAGGTCGACTGCAACCACTTGATGGACGGCATCAAGCCCTGCACCTGCAGGCTGACGATGATCATAGCCATCAGGCAATAGCTGCCCAATCTGTAGTTGTCAGTGAGGTCCCTGGCCCAGATCTTCAGGAACAGGGTCAGTTCGCGCAGTGTCTTATCGCGCTCCATCAGAGCGTCGATGAACTGGGTGTTATAAGCGCCGTTTGGATGGGACACATGGATATAGACGTTTTGCCGGGTCGGCCGAAACTTGCATTGGATAATGGGCGTCCGGGTGCGCCGCACCTTTGAGGCCTCCATGAATTTGCTTTTTTTGTCGGTGGAGCACAGGAAATCCATGGTCGCCTTGTACAACTCATCCTGGGACATGGGGGAATCATCGCGTGGCTTCAGATACAAATCGACGTCACTTTCTGCGCGACAAGAATGCGGATCAGATCATAAAAGCTCTGTTTACGCGGAAAACACTTACCGTTCAAGGCCAATCCCGTGGCCATCGAACCAAAGGCAAGCACCTTAACCTTGCTCTTCAGTCCCAGTTCGATGCACTTGCTCATTTGATTGCAGGACTTGTTCATATTATCGGAATCGTAAGTGTACAAAGCTATAACGGCGGTAAGGCGACTACCGGGCATTGACAGCTCCAGCACATTTCGCAGATCCCTACGCCCGTCCTTGTCCTTGTCTGCTTCGGCTTTTGGCGGCCTTCCCCGCTTTGCCGTTTTGCTGGCAGGTTTTGAAGACATTGTCTGCGATTATCTTTCACGATTTCCTAGCCTGGTAAATATTTTACTATTCCACTTTGTCTCACAGACAAATCGCCGCCTATTGGCGCTCTGATTTTTCGAAACAAAATGGCGGTGAGGTACCGGAAAATATACTGCAGGCTGGGGTAATACTAAAATACTATAAAATACTACAGAAATAGCAATAGAATAAACTTTCGATGTTATCGATAGCGTGAACTGCGATATAAGCGAACGAAATTAAATAATTGTACAACTTGCATTGATTCAATTAGTTTCTTTTATACATTTTTAAATTTGAAATACTAACAAGCCAAATGGTGATAACACAATGTGGTTCTTTCCGTTGTTTTCCATTTAAAAATATTTCCTATCGATATCGGCACCCTTAACCCACGGTCACACTGAGCCTCCCAACAGCTGTTCGCCCTGTTTCCAATCGCTGGTTATCTCCAAACATACCTCTTGCCGGAGACGGCGCAGTTTCAAACAAATCGGGGCAGGAGCATCAACAACAAACCCAGCACGTGCGGCCCCAGAAGACGCACTGCAGCAGCACCACAACAGACAACAGATTGAGGCCGCAGAATAGCATGCAATGAACGCATTGCGCAACATCTTTACCTCGCGAACGCTCAACTACCTGCGCCAGAATGGACAGAACGCCATCCTCAACGCCACGCAGCAGCAGCCGGCGGCTGCAGTGGAACTCTCCGAACCGGAGGCCTCGTTGAAGCCGCGTCCCGCTCCACTCTCCATACCGCGTTCCATCCTCGATGCTTGCCACTTCACCGCCAAGCCCTTCGAAACCGGACGCCCTGGCGGCCAGGCAGCCAGCGGCTCGCTGTCGCCAACGACGCTGAAGCGCTTTCGTCGCATGCAGCGACGCATGGAGCTGGTGTACCGCTGCAAGCTGTGCAACACCCGCAACACGAAGACCATCAGCGAGGAGGCCTACTACAGCGGCGTTGTGATCCTCCAGTGCGACGGCTGTGCCGTCGACCACTTAATCAAGGACAATCTCGGCCTATTCACCGCCAGCGATGGCAGCGACAGCAGCAGCATCAGCTCCGGGATGAGCACCAGCAAGAACATCGACCAGGTGCTGTCCGAGCAGCATGCCCGCGTCCGTGTGATCAAGGTGAACGAGCGCGGCGAGCTCATTTAGGCATCTAGTCAGGGCATCAGTACGAAGGACTAACTGGTGCCTGCCTGCCTCTCAGTCAACCTGTGAATCGTGTCCAAGGAGGACTCACTCAGCCAGGAGGGGGACAGCCCACGAAGAGCCCACCCGCACCCGCTACCGCACACCTGAATAGCAAGCAAGACTGTTTGCGAGAAGACAGCCGGCTAAAACTATGATAATTGTACCATTGTAATCGTTGATTGTTGATTGTTTCCGGGTGGCCCGGGAGTAATGCCGTGATTAAACCAGCGAACGTCCCAGTGTTCGAAATCTATAAAAAGAGAAGTTTGTTGTGTCTGTATGGAGAGGATATTGCCATATGTTTCTGCTAAATCCGTGGCAATCTAATCGCTGACTAATGTGTGTGCTTAGTTGATACTAGAAAATGCGAAATGCGTAGCTGGCGTAGCGACACGGTGGCCCCGGAGGGGGCTTGTGTCGCGACTCTTTGCTAATTGATCGAATCGATCAAAACACAGTTTCGCGGGCCGCTAATTATCGCAAAAGTTATCTAGAAATTTTGAATTGGCACGCTGCCAATGTGTCCGGCAAGAGGTGCAAACCCAGATATGTACATATACATTTGAATGCTTATATCGCTTGGCGCTAGACTATGGGGCTTTAGAGCGCACGCCCCACACGAGTGATCAGCAGCCGTGGCTGCTTCTCCGCCTTGAAGACCCTCTGCTAACCAGCCAACAAGCAAGAGCAGCAAAGGGGGTAGCAGCAGCAGCAAAGGGGGTAGCAGCAGCAACTGTAGCAGTCTCAGCCAGAGATTAAAGGCCGGGCCAGCCACTTCCACGTGCCTGTAATTTCACCAGGGGGTCGTAGGGGGCATTGGTCCCTGGTTCTCTGTAGACTATATAAAAATGTAAATTTCAAGCGCCCATATCACACGTAACTTGGATATCAAAGGCACAATATCGATCGATTTGCTTTGAAGAATTACCTTGGGTATTTAGGGGTTTCTTCCTGAAAATTCTAGAGATTTATAGTTCAATCTGGTATAAGGGTTAAATTAATATACATTTTAAATACCCTTGCAATAAGCCCTTGGCAGCTATATGATATGGTAGTCCGATTTTAATTGAAAATTTAAACCGAAATGACCACAATTGTCTCAAATTATATGAAAATGTGTTGAAAACTGGCCAAGTTAAATGTTTTATCCTCAGAATTTTCTGGTTGTTCCTATGGCACCTATGTATATTATATAGTAGTTCGATCTTAATCAAATTAAAATCGAAATTCTAGAATAATACAAAATGAACAGATCTCAAATTATATGAAAATATGTTAAAAATTGACAAAGTAATTATTTTTATTCTCAAAATTTTCCAATCGTTCATATGGCAGCTATATGATATAGTCGGCCGATCCGACTTATATAGTAGTGAGAGCATATAGGAGACTATGTGCAAAGTTTTATTAAGATAACTTCAAAACTGAGGGACTAGTTTTCGTAGAATCGGATAGACGGACAGACAGACAGACGGACATGGCTAGATCGACTCGGCTGTTGATGCTGATCAAG
>JAEIHY010020102.1:24182-46684 GCA_018904565.1 Drosophila tsacasi | reverse complement strand
TAAAACTATCAATTTATTGCTGCAAAATCGTTGCGCGCTGTTTCCTTTGGCTGGCGCTTCCTGCACACACACATACAGGCGCACACTCACCCAGGCACACCCACACACTCGCAGCACACTCACTCACACACACACTGGCTTACTCCGACTGCAACTGTATGCAGCTTGCTCTCTTTTCGTGGGTTTTGTTATTATTGTTGGCAGCCTCTTAGGCGCCACACTGACGAGACAACAGGCGTTTGCAGCTCTCCTCCTCTTCGGCCTCCTCGCAGCTCCATCTCCATTCTCTCTCTTTGTGTGTGTGTGTGTGTGTGGGAGCAAAAGGTTTTCTCACTACGCGAACTTTGTTACAAATTTCTGCGACTTATTTTTCGCCACGAACTCGCGCGATGCTCCTCGGCACAGCTCCTGCATTACGTATACGCCACGTATACGTCTCTCTGTCTGTCGCGCGACAAAAATAGCATCAGTTGGCACTTTTTGGCTGAGTTCGAAGAGCTCAGAGCTCAAACTCCGACCACATCCACATATAGATATAGATATAGCGAGAGCTATAGCCGTGGCTATATAGCTGCTCCTCCTTGGCTTGGCAACAGCCAAATCCTTTTTATGCTTTTGATTTTTTGACACCCAACGTGTTGTTGTTGTTGTCGCTGCTATTGTTGGTGTTGCTGTTGCTGCTGCCTTAGCTGTTCTTGTGGCTTGTTAGCCATCATTGTTGTTGTCTTGGTATGTCAACATGCGTTGATTCTTTTAAGCCAAAAACTTTGGGTACAGTCGCCTCCAACTCTGCACTTCTTCGTTCGGTGTTTGTTCCTCGTCCCATTTCGATTTGCATACCGAGTTGCACTCGAACGTCATAAGAAGTTTCACAATTTCCAATTGGTATTGCAAGAGGATTTTGTTGACATGTGATTATATCTATTTGCGATATTGTTTTCCAGTCAGCAAAAGCTGTGAGACAGTGTATGGAAAGTGCATGGATATTGCGAAATGGAAAGGAAGTTTGTAAGAACATTTAAGAAGATAATCTGGGTTGTTTTGTATTAAATAAATTGTTTTGATTAGTAAAATAACTATGGACTCATTAAATGTAAATCGGACTAGTTTAAAGCTTTGTTTTTCAGCTGTCTAAGCCATTAGGGAAATTTTCGTTATATCTTGAAATAAATCGTGAAATAAATTAAAAATCACTGAAAAATATACAAATATGCTTTTTGCAATCTGAAGCAACCTTTTAAGCTTTCTAAAAAATTCCCATAGAACTTACTGACTACATTTTGAAGGCCTTTCTCAACTAGAAACCTCATTAGCCACAAAATTCCACCCAGAACTGGTACACAAGAATCAAATCGAATTTGTTCCGGCACGAATATTTAAGGCGACACAGTTATGGGAGTTTGAATAATATATATTTCCTGCAGTTTGAATGAGAAACTAGACCAGCTTAATTTGGCCCGTCCATCAGAAAGTATGCCATTCACCCCCAGAGCTCTAGGTGGCGTCGCTTATTTCGATTTATTGCAACAACGATAAGCACCGCCGGTGGAGGAGGAGAAACTAAACCCAGAACCACACCCACACAACCCCCAGTTAGTTGCAATTCGAGAAAGCAGAAGAGCAAAACTAGCAAACAAGCGAAAAAATCAATTTAAAGTTCAATAGCCTCAGTAGCTAGCTAACTGACTGACTGACTGAGTGGGTGGGTGGAACTTGCAACTGGGAACTGGTAGCTGGTAACTGGTAACTTGCAACTTGCAACTTGGCTGAGTTGGCTCGAAAAAGAGCATGCCAGCGAATGGGACCGAAAATTCGTACAACTTTACAACAATTTGCAAGTTATTTGTGTGTGAAATTAAGTTCAAAGTACAAAATGTGGGTTGCAGAAAACAACAGGGATAAGAGAAACACAACAGGACAAGGGTTCCCAGGGATCTGGATGCTGTCTCTCCTTCTGGTAATAAAACTAATGGGGTTCTTGGTTCCGCGACAACGCTGCGTATGCGTAATGTATGCAAAAATCAGCATAAAGCTGCGCACTTCGTTGTCCCTTCTCGTCCCGGTCCTGTTCTGGAATAAAACGTGCCCAAGTATCCATTGATGCAATTATGCGGCTACCGGCCAAGTTGATAAATGGCAATCGTGAGAAGCGCCTGTGGCGGCAACATTTACCGAACCATCATCATCATCCTCATCACCATAACCATCGCCATCATGGCCTCCATCGATGAAGTAGCAGCAGTCCCCGACCTGGGCGCCCGCTCTTCACAATGCAAATGGCTCTTCGACACGCCACGCAGTCGGCGGTAGACAGTGTGCCTAACGAAGCGAATCATCAATTGATTCCACTCTGACAGCCGAACAACATTACCCCGGCATGGCATTCCCGCAGAGCAAAAAAGGGAGCACAACCCAGAGCCAGTCGAGTGTCGGGTTTCTGTCATTGCGATGCATTTATGCTTTGTCAGGTGATTTAACAGCTGCATCATCAGCCCCGGCAACTTGACAGTTTGCCATGGCACCTGTCGACAGGTGCTGAAGGGCGCCGGCTCTTATGCTAGGTTTTTCGGGCAGACAAAACGAGTTAATGAATCGCATGCACTTGGCACGACGACTGTCACAGGATCGAGTGGGAGGACTAAGACAGGGGCGTGTGCTAGGTAAATAGAATTATTTTAAAGTGAGAGAAGGACACGCTCCTTTATTGAAAACTATACAAATGATAGGAAATTATCATTAAAACGAATCTATATATTGATTTTACAAGGTAGAAGGTACATTACAGCTACTTTAAATTGTAAGTTATCCATGTGATTTTTAAGGAAAATCAAAGTTTAAAATACTCATAACTAAGCCACAAATTAACTAAATTCTTTTTGAAAAGCTTTTCTGAGCAAGTTTTTAATGCAAAAGTTTACAAAACATTTTTGTACGCATAGTTTTTCCGACAAGTGTAGGTGTTTCAACCCCAATTAAGGAAGTTTTTCCATCACATCCTATTTATATAATTTACCCAACCAAAATTGTGATTTTATAAAGAATTTTGCTGAAACAAAATGCTACAATTATTTCTCAACAAATTTGTTCGTTAGACTAATCTAGTTAAAATCATATTTTTCCAATGCGAGTTGGCAGCACCTGCTAATTGAATACTCCAAGGATTTTATGGCAATGAAAACTGAACTAAAACGCGGAATTATTAAGTGGCAACAGAGTCGCGTGGCAAAAAACCAGAACAGAACAGCACAGAACCGAACGGAACAGTTTTTGGATGCAGCCAAAAATAGCACAGGAAAGTTTTGCAAGAGCAAAAGCGAAGCGCGGAAATAGCAATTGTGGAGGGAAAAGGGTTTGGGGTGGGGTGGGAAAACCTATACGGACAACTTGAACAGCAAATCCCAATACACAAACATGCAACCAGCGCACACACACACCGACGCCGACACACATGTGGCAGCAAAACTAAACCGGAGGCGCCAACATGTCCTACAAGTGATTTATTTTTATGTATTTGTTGGTGGAAAAAGCAACAAAAAAAAAAAAGGAAAGGGAAAGAGAGATGGTAAACGAGAATAGAGAAAAGGCGAGCAGCACAAAGTGAAATGCCACAAAAAAATAAAGTTTGTATTTTACTTGTTTTTGTTGTTCCACAACGGCGGTGGCGGCGTCGGTGCAAGCGAAGCCAGCCAAGCCTGGATTTCCACCCTGGATTTTGTCCAACACCCGCTTCTCGCCCGCTCCCGGCCGCAGAGAGCAGTAAAGTAGCAGACGTGAAACTATTTATAGCAGAGGGAAAAATCTGAAAAAACCTGCTAAGCGGCCGCACAAACAAATGCATCAAGAAGGAAAATATCCGTAGCATAGTTTTTTGCGAGAAGGGTATCGCCCCTCCCTTGCAAGTTGCAACATTTAGACGCAAATCATGGCAGACATTAGCGTGTGCAAAAGTTTTACCCTGAACGATTTATGGGTAAAGTTTGGGGGCTTCTTACCTGGGCTAAGCTAAGCCATTCCCTGACTGACTGTCACCCGTACTTACTTTGCGTTCTCTTTTCTTTTTTTTTCGACTTATTTGTAGAATGCCCCACCGCCATGGATGGCATGGAGCGGTTCGCCTGCCCAATACCCGACCGGCAGGGCAGGTATCGCTGCATAGACGACCATGTCCTGTGCGACGGCTTCATTGACTGTCCCGATGGCGAGGACGAGGACCGGAGATCCTGCATGTTCTACAAGACGGTAAGTTGGATGCCTATATAGATGAACTATATAATGAAATAATGGCATAACAAAGCCTAAAAGAGTTTAAACACAGTTTTCTAACCACAGTCCACACGGCGTATACGTAATTTTCTGCTACTAATATTACCTTTCCGTTCTCTTTGTTCCCTTTTTCAGACGAAGGCTCACTTGGATGTGTTAGCGGATGCGTTACTGCGCTGGGCGCGAGGGCGTTAAGCTCCACCCTCCCCACCAAACACACACACCCTCTAAGACAAACACACAACACTCTTTAAAGTTTAAACATTTACCACAAAAGATTAGTTTTAACGTGTCCTCCCCCCATTCCCCAACCAAGTCAAGCAAAAGTCTATTAAGTTTAAACATTACTCGAAACGCACGACACACACACAGACTCCCTCGCCTGTCCTTTGACGAGAGAGAAAATCCAGAGGAAAATTCCCCAGAAAATACCACAATACAAGCCAGAAAATAAAAAATACAGCAGCTTGCAAAAACAAAAAAAACCAAAATAAACAAAAGACAAAGCTGAATGGATTGCCAAGTAAGAGAACAGAATGCTATGATTAAAAACAAAATGAGGCAGCGATTATGCTTAAAGGAAAGGTATGATTATTATTACACTATTATTATTAAAAATTAACTTAATGAAAGCCCAAGAACAAAAGGCAGTTATACATACTAAAGCTAAATTATAATTCCACAAAACAAACGAGAAAGATAAAGAAAAACAAACTAAAAATGGGAAAAACAAGACAAAAACCAAGCTGTTCTCTTTTCATTTCGGAATTTGTTTCGCCGGAAAAACAAAATTGGGCCTAACTATTTTTAGTATACATTAAATAAAAATATATTATAAATATATCTTACTATATGAAATATATATTTCGTGTACATTATTTAATTATACGTGTATTAAAGTTTAAATGTTAAATATGAAACCAAAAGAAATGAAATCAAAACGAAGCAAGCAAAAACGAAACGAAAAATAAAACACGCGGGGCGGCGAGCGCGAGCAGCAGAAGAATGAAATTATATATACATATACACAGAAAAAACCGACATTAAATATATATTAATAGTATACATATACCAATAACAAACAAATATACAATTGAAGGAAAATATTGCATTAGGTTTTATTGCTGATAACTGATAACTGACAAGCTAACGAGTGCAATATAACATACTTATATACAATGCAATAACAGCCAGATTAGCCACATAAAAACAAGGCAAAAACGAAAAACAAACATTTACAATTTAGAAGAAGAGGCAAACATTTACATAAAGAAAAAGACTTGACTTCATTAACAAACAAACTCCTTTCATTCGAACCAGAACCTGAACCCGAACCTCTTACGACGCCTTCAGTTGGAATTTAACACTTGAAGTTTGTTTGCTCAGAGTTTGGTCTTCATGTGTGTAAATATGACTTTCGATTATCATTTCCCCTTGATTTGCATGTGAATCTCCCCGGTTTTATTTCTGTTCACGAGTGAAAAACAGTTCTCACGGAAATGGCAGCTATCTGTAGTTAAGTAAATTTATTTACATAATTAACGTATATTTAAATAACAATGGACTTATAAATATACATAAAACGATAAGCTTATAAGCGAAACGAGAAGCTTGTAAAAACGCTAACACAAACCCCAATCGAATCTGAACCCGTCTGGTTTTATCCCGAGTCACTTCTATATTCTATATGGTTTTCCTCGCACTTCTCTCAATCGGAAACGCGGAATTGGGAATTATTCGATATTCGTTATTATGCCTGTAATGGGGGCCAAGTCCCAGCCCAAATCAATCAATTAAGGAATACAATCAAGCAAATTTTTAAGCCGAAAATTACGAATTAAAGTGTTTAAACGGTTGTGTATGCAAAAAAAATAAATAACAATGGGCAGAGAATTGCGAATTAAACTATAATAATAATGAGTGGCCTCTGAGCGATTTTCACACAATGCATTTCCCTCTGCGTTTCCCTCTGATAAAAAACCGATTTTCTCTTTTCTGCACGCAATCAACTCACTAATTAAATGGATTTTTAATTTGCTTCGACAGCCGTATATATTAATATATATATATATAGTGTCCTTTTGTTCGTTTGCATGTAACCTGAACGTGTTTAATTATTTTAAAACGGAATAACATATGAAATTGCGAGCAATAAAATTTCATATCTTATACACAGTACATCGTATTAAAAATGGCAAAGAAATTATATAAAAAAGTATAATTGAGGATACGTTTTACGAATAAGTTTTTATTTCACATCCCGTCACCCCTCCTCTGCCCTCCCCTCCCCTCTATATATATCAACGATCTTCGTTATTAACCGAAAAGTATAAATGGGAGACAGCCGCCTTGGTGTTTTCTTTCAATTGAATTGATTCAGTAAAAGTATATTAAAAACAAAAAAGAAAAATGAAATAAATAAATAACTGCAAAATAACCCACCTTTAAATATAAATGAATAACGACAACAATTTCTATACCATACAATAATACTAAACGCAAGACAACGTGTGTATAACTCTAAGTAAGAACGATAAATACCATAACGAATACACTAATCTGTATGTATATGCGACTTAATTGTAATCCTTGAAATTATGCACAAACTAAATCCAAACAACAAGAACAACAAATGCGCACTAAAAAACCAACAAGAACAAACCCCGAACAAAAAGGAAAAACATGAAAACAAATCAAAGACAAGAACAAACATTTTAATCACACTTTTTGAACGAACATCCAGAATTGAGATAAAGGTATAGAAAAATACAAACACACACACACACACACACAAATACATATATTTTTGGCCTATTTTTCTATAATCCTAACAAAAATGAGAACGAAATTTTAAAACAACAAACCACAAATCGAAGGAGACATGAGTTCGACTGTAAATAACGAAACCGGAAACGGAAATACCCAGGAAAGATTTTAATTTTTGCAATTGAACCAACTGCTAACGAAGATCGTTCAATGACGTTTCAATTATCCTTCTTACTCACTCTTATTACGTTATAATTTTAATTTCTATTCTATAAGAAGCTCCTTTCTAGCCTATTTGAAAAATAGAAGATGATTTACTTCCTGAGTTAAGCCTGCGCGTCAGCAAAAACAGTATTGTGTATAAAGTAACAATTTGTAAATAAAAATATTACGATCTAAATTAGTGTTTTGAGGTGCTTAAGTTCTACGGTTATAGAGTGTTTAGTTTTAAATTTATTTTTTGAATACCAAGTAACGACAAAGAAAGGCGATTTTGCGAAGAAGCAAAAGAAAAAAGCAAATACAGAATATTAAGCTGACAAAAATATATGAAAAACCAAAAACACACAATTGTTGAATGTTAAAAGAAGACATACACACACACACACACAACCATAGGTACATACACACATATACAAGTATAAACATATATATTATATATAAGAATATATAGTACACTCGACACCCCTTGAACTTGTATTTATTTGTATTTGTATATTTGCAAAAGGTAAAAGAAAAAGAAAAATCAAGAGAAAATCAAGGAGAAGATGGAGAATTCAAAATTATGAGTGGCCTCTGCCATTCGCACAAGAAAAACTTTAAATCGATCGATTCTCACTGATTTTTCCTAGTTCCCAGTTCCTCCTCCTCCTCCTTCTAATTAGTATATTTGCTGTAAATAATTTTGCCTGCCTCTTTTGTAACTCTCTGGATCCGTCTCTATCCCCTCTCCCACTGATTTCGAATGTGCAGGAGGTATCTCTTTTAGCGTAATTCCCCCCTTTGATTTACCAAACAGTTTCTTAACTACTTATAATAATTAATTATATATTATACGAATATATGATAATGCAAGAAAAAGAACAAAACAAGAAAATACACAAAAAAAGAAGACAAAGAGAAAATGGAAAACAAATACACAACTTAATATACACTGAAAACAAACCACAAACATGCATTTCTGATTTTTCTACCCAAGATTTCAGACTACTCGTATATATACTTTTCCTTCGCCACAACAGAAAAACATAAACACTCACCACTGCAGCAGCAGCAGCAGCAGCACACAAACAGCAGTAAGTTAAATACCAAAAAGCATGCAACTTAGAACTATATTACAATTGTTTAAAACATTGAGCACATATTTACCTTTTGAGTTTGCGAAATACACTACTTTGCCGAGTGCTGAGCCCGCTGAAGTGCACCTGAAACCGCCCGCAAAGTTTGAGATTATGCCAGGAGTCCTTGGGAGTCCTTGAGAGTGCTGTCCCCTCCCCCTGGGTAAGTTAGTTGCAGAACCTCTGTCGTCTTAAGCTCTTCACTTGGCGGTCAGAGCAACTTTTCAACATTGTCCAGCAAATAGCATTAATTTGAAATTATTCCCCCAAAGAAAGTAAGCACAGAACGTACTTAGATGTTGGAGCGATATACGCATATTTTCGGTAATGAGATTTTGACAGGACAGTCTCAGTTAAGGGAAGGAGGAGTAAACTCTATATTTAAAGAAAATATAACCACATATAAACCAAATATATATAAATGTTAGCTAAATTAAGAGTAGAAACACACGCGGAAAAATATATAATGTTGCTGCTTTTGCTGAGCACCATGGTGTTGGCCATCGCTTAGAAGATTTATTCAAAACTTTAACCGTGCATACATATATACATGTATTTGATGTAGAAGAGATCCGTGTCTAGTAAAATCTAAGATTGCACCTGGCAATTGTTGGGAAGTTGTTCTATACAAATTGCGGGCACAGAACTTTTATTGTGAGGCATTGGAGGCTGCACGCAAAGCCCGGGACAACAGAGATTTACGATATAGCGGCTATATATCAGACTGGGACCTAAAGTGACCTTCAATAGGCATCAGGTGTTGTCTGCCATTGATTCGGGACAGCTTTTATGGCCACAGAAAGCCACAAAAAGCCGCACTCAATGCAAAAGCAACCCGAGCCACTGATGCAATTTAATGCCACTTTTATTCCGCTCACCGGAACTCACCTGGCACACAGGTGAGTATTTAACGCTGACCTCTCGAAGCCTACACACAATGCAAGAACTCCTCTAAAAAAGAAAAACAATACAAACCGAAAGCCACCAACAATGCAAACTTTCTCCACTGTGTTGCAGGATTTTGTGTGCAAATTGCCGACAATAAATTGTTTGTAAATGCAATTTGGCCAGGACAAGTCTAGTGAAGAGTTAAGAGCTCTAGAGGCTAAGGATATTTAAGGCAAGTCGGGCAGGCAAAGGGGTTCAGAGGCAACTACAAATATGTTTTACCTAAAAATCTATTTCATTTTTACTTCTCACTTATTAATATCCCATTAATTTTCCCATTAATTATCCGCTCAACCCTAATTGAACTCATTACTAACTCATTCGATTCATTAAAAATGACACAACACACGCACACCCCAGACACACACAGACACACACAGACACGCCCAGTAAATTATGTTCGAAATTGAAACAATTAGAGGGACAAGTTATGGCAAACAATTAGCATAAACAATTTTGCACTGTTGCACATTTTATGTGATAATTAATTATACCAAATCAAAACAAATTATATATATATACCTGTATGTATTTGAATGCACCAAAATTGCACTTACCCAGAAAGCGTTATCGAAACGAATATATATATTCTATATTTTATGTCGCACTTGATTGAGAGAGTCCCTCGGGCAAGCAGATCAGTCTTCCACGGCACCACGACCCCGAATTTCAGACACCCAGTACAGCAGGTACCCTGGGCCAGCCAGGTACTTCCCCTTCGTTAGCTTTGGACGCACAGGGACGCCACGTTTGTCCCCGCAACCCGATCAGGAATGGCCAGTTTTTAATGGAATCAAAAGAGTATTTTCGAGCTATAAACGTATAAGTAGTCACAAGTACCTTAATGCAAATCGAACTGTGTGTGTGAGTCCGGCTACGGAAAGGCACCCACTTCAACTCCAACACTCGCACACGCATTTCCCTTCTAACAAAAAAATTAACAAATATGAAAAGAAAAGGAAGAAAACTAAAAAAGAAATGCACGCGACACAATCAAGGCTTAGAAGCAATCCGTCCTTAACCGAAGCTTTTGAGCGGAATTTCCCACGGACACCTTGAATGGGCGTAGAAACCGGACCCTAGAGCACCTCCCTGCCCCCTCGTTATGCCCCCACACCACCCTCCCATTTCGACACTGACAAGCAAATGCACTTAAATCGTAATTGTTGTGATTATATGCACCGCCTCAAAGTATGCACCAAAATTTTTGACAAATGTATTTTTGCACTATTTTTAAATGCACAAAAACGCGGACTAGATCCCGATATTAACAAACATTTAATGTATTTTAACTAAATTAGTTCTAAAACGTGTTTGACAAACTATACAAAATCAAAGAGAGGGAGTTTCCTTTAACGTTCTTTTGTTAACCAAATTATAAATTAAAGGCAAAAGTCAAGAAAAGTCTGCGAAACTTTTTATTCAATCGACGCAATGTAAATAAGAAACAAATACAAAGATGGGGAAATAAAGAAGGTAGAAAGATAAAACAAGAAGAAGTATAGCAAAGTCTAAGTAATTTAGAAATTTTCACTATGTAAATAGACCAAAAACAGAACACTCGAACACACAGAACAAACAGCGACAACAGACCGAACAAAAGATGTTTTTAACTTTAATTAGAAAGTGTTTTATGTATTATGTACGTATGGTAACCCACGCAGGAAGTCCTACTAATAATTTCTAAGCCATTTAACTTGTAAATTATTATTATGGTTATAAATGTATAATGTAAATGAAGGCAAGGCAATGCGAGTCCTCCCTGCGAGGGTGTGGAATATATATGGATTATATAGTATGTGCCAGGAGGACACCAGCAGCAGTAGCAGCAGCGGCGACTACAGCAACAACTACCAGATATATATATATATAGATGTGTACATGTGGTATATATGGTTATAAATTAAACCTACTTCAGTTTGCCCACGACTCTAGCTACATATAGGTACAGATATATATATAGATATATATATATATATATATATATATATATTTCCAACTGGTGAACCAAAAAAAAAAGAACTCAGCTGCAACTCGAAGTAACGAACGCAAAAAAAAAAACAAATCCCAAAACAAATAGATGCCCATAAACACACACCGAAAACCAATAAAAAAACCCAATACAATTATTAATATTGAAATTTAATTATATGCGTTTGCGGCATAAGGAAAAATGTATTACCAACAAAAATCTCTATATATATATACACACAACAAACTAATTTATGAGATTATATATATACATATGACAACAACAGAAGTATATGTAAAAATTAAATAAAAACGAAGCCTCAGTCAGTATAAAAAAAAGTTTAATTGTATATTTCATTTGGAACGGTCAGCCCAATTATTTCCATGAAAATTATTGCGGGGAAATTGCGAAAAGCGATTGCGGCCAGGTAAAATTGCCATTTTGCATTTCAGATCATTTCTTACAGCAATTACGCATTCCATGCAGCCTCCTCGTATTTATAGAATCGATGATAAAACGGAAACAGAGGGCGGCTTTTAATTGCCAGATTTTTTCTCGGCCACAGAGAAATTATTATTTCATTTTTTGTTCATTAATTTGATCAAGCTTTATTTAATTTGAATGGTTCATTATTTGCGTATATTTGAATTATTTATTAAAGGCCACATTACAAATTAAATACTTTCAGTTAAAAGTTAAGTTGATAGCTAAAGTATTCAAGGCTTTTATAAATTAATCAAAAACATACTTACAAATATAATAATAAAATACAAGATACTCTATTTATTTATAATTTTATATACACACAACATAATAAGCCCCAAGAAATCCCCCTAACGTTTGAGCTGCATTATTTTAGCTTGATCCTCTGATTACCCATTTTAATGTTCAGCTTAAGTCAGACGGCGGCGTTGGCACATCTACCGGGTATCTTCCCGGAGTTACAGCTCAAATATTCTCTAAACAAACAGGTGTCGTAAATTTTAATTAGTGTTTAGCCAAAAACTAATTTCATGTTAATATCCAAAGTAACAATGTGGACGCGAGCTCAGGGTCCTGGCGTTTGATGCAGCCCCCCGGAGGATGGGCACCCCATTTTCCGGCTGCCAATTTCCGCTTAATTAGGCAACTCCTCAGACTCCGTCCGGCTTTGGCTTCGACGCAATCATCATCATCACCATCATCATCTTCGGTGCAGAGAGCTGTGGGGAAACCGAACCTTTTATGGCGGCCACGCATGTAAATAAAATCTCGTTTTCATCGGGGAAATAGGTTAAAGTTCATGAGGGCGCAGAAAATGGAGAAAATGGAAAAAAAAACGCCGGCAGGCAGGCTGTTGCTGGTGCCTGACCTTTCCTCGCATATATCGCAGCGCCAACGACTGGTTAATTAAGGTGTGACAAATGCAATCTGCAGACCAGTTAGGCGTGCAATCAGCCAAAGGCCAATCCGGGCGGCTCATTAAAAGGGGATTTGGCCTGGTTAGCACTCTTACGCCCTTATGGTGGCACTGAAAGAAAAAATTATCAAGAAACTTGGCTAGGATTTAAATGGTTTTTGAAGGAAGGAACATTTTCATTTAAAAGGAAAATCATTAACAAGACAAGTATTATTACCATTTTGATGTTAAAATCTGATCTCCTTAAAAGGTACTTAAATGGATATCTTGAGTGTCTTCTTTAGCTCTATCTTATTTGGAAATTTTCCCCAATTAAAAACATCTTAAGAAAACATAGTAAACTTTTTTCCAAGTGCACGACCTCGACTAGGCGCGATAAAACAAATGCCAAAGCCTAAAATGGCAGCTTCTGGCATTTGCCATTCGCCTTCGCATCGCATCGCTTGTAAATAAATTGCCCTTAAATCCGGATGCAATTTGTTGCACCCCCACGGATCACAGATGGGTATCTTGGTACATGGCAAGTCTTGTCTCTGGACCTGGAGACTGGGGACCAGGGACTGGGGGTTATTGGATATGGGATATGGAAAAGATAGAGCGATAGATGGGATGCCGAACGTGCCCGGAATAGAGTTCGCAGGAGGAGCAGGAGAAGGAGCAGTCATCACGGAGCGGAAGTGAACTGGAGCTGAAGCTGGGGATCTGTGCATTGCAATTCAAAAATAACACAACGCATCGAGGTCTTATTTTATGCAGCCTGCGTAGATTATTTTTACATCAGCCGGGGAATTTGGTGCAACTGCCAAAAGGAGTTCTTTTTTATTTTTGGCAAAGGCAAACGCCCACTCTCCCTCCACCAGACTTGGCGCTGGTATATTCGCACACTCGCACTCTAATGCAAAATGTTGCGGTCTGTTTCCATTAAAGCTCCTTTTACTTGGCTCTTGGCAGTCGTCCTGCGTTGTCCTTGGCGTATGCGGTTTCCCCTTCGATATCCCAGTGACAGCTGCCACATGCGGACAGGGCCAGGATCCACTGCCTCTGCTACAGCCAGTTCTACCTCTAGTTCCCGTCCCCGTCCCCTTCCCCGTTGCCATTCCCGTTCCCGTTCCAGTTCCATGGCCATTTTTTGGGCTGGACATTAACCCATTTCCCTAGACGCTAGCCCATATATAAATTGTGACACGAAAAAATGTTCCGTTGACATTTCTTTGTGCGAGCGGCGCATAAAAAGTCTGTGGAAATCATTGGCCCGCGTTTTTCCTCACTTTACTTATGTCGCGGGAAAATGTCTCTCTGTCGCTCACTCATTCCGCGTTTTATGATGTATTTTTGGCTTCTGCCTGCCTTCCTGGCCGCCTCCATTTTTTACAGCCTTTTATTAATATTAATGATGTGCCCGCCACGGATGTTGCAAAATATGCTAAAAGTTGGCTTTATCCTCTCGCCTTTGTCGGGCTTTATTATACATACATATATATAGTACTTCGCCTGTTGGCTGGTCAAGCTAAAAACGCGATCCCTGTACTCGCTGGCTCAACGTGGCGTATACGTGATATTCAAATTAGTGCGAAAAACATGACTGCAAGTCGGCCAGCATAACAGTCAATCAAAAAGCCATCTGCCAGCGAGTCTAATTTGCATGCAGATCCCAGCCAAGGCAAAGAAAACTGTGGCCAGAGTCAGGATTTCCACATTTTCACACACACACAGCACAGCACAGCACAGCATACAGATGATGATTATTATCATCTAACTAGAGGGGGGATCCTGCCAGTTCTGTTGTTGTTTTCCCAGCAACTTTTCCCCGCTGCGATTGTAGTTTTAATGTCGGAATAGTACCAGTCCCAAGGGCCATCCCGTATCCCACTGCCTGCTGTATTTGCTGTTATTGTCATTGGCTAGATGTTGGCCCACAATGTAATTTGGTCTGGATTTTCACGACTTGTTGGCTTTCGGGGGGAGCGAATGTTCTGCAATGGGGGAAATTTCAGCTGGCCCTAGTCCTTCGTTGTTTGCTGTTATTTTGGTTGGCCAATTTATTTATTCTTTTTTTCTTTTCTTGCTGCCACATTGCAATTTTCAAATTCATCCGCAATATATGGGGATTTTGGTTTGTTCTTTTTTTTTTAGGGATAATACTCTACATCAGGGGCTAGCAAGTTTCCCAGTAATGTAAATATTGAACAGCTTATCCTAATTATTATTATTTGTTTCAGGTATTTCTACACTTTTTAAACAATAATATGATATATTTTTCTAGTTCATAAAACCTTTTCTTAATATTTCTTTAGTATTTAGAGCAAATAAATTATTAGAGGATGAGGTTTTCTCAATCAAGATTTTGTTGTTATCGTTGACGGTGTTTTCGGGTTTTTAAATTCGAATATATAATAATAATAAAATATTAAAAAATAAATTAAAACAAGAATAAAAGCTTAGTCTAAAAAAATCTTTTTTTCACTATTAAGAGCATTTCTTAGCTGCCTGTCCTCCGCATTTTTCATTTGTATTGTTTTAAATTTAACTTTCAATTCAAATTGTATGGATTATTCCCTCGCTATTGTGTGTGTTTCGGTTATTTGTTGTGTCAACACTGAGAGAGCGAAATAGTGCCACCAGCCGCCACCACCTATACCCCCGCAATGCTGTATCCCCCTCCGCTGACACTTTGATTTCACTGGCAGACAATGGGACGTCGCTAATGTCCCCCAGGGCATACAGCTATATAGATACAGATTCGGCACAATATCTCTGCGGGGACTGCTGATGTGCGAGTATTGTATTTGGTTAATTATTCTGGTCGATTTAAGCATTTAGCTCGTGAAAAGAGCTGTCAAACGTTGATGTCAGGCAACAATAAGAGCAATTTCGCCGAACACTTTCACGTGTTCGGGGATGCTGATGACGTCTTCCACCAACAGGTCTTCTTTGGCTGATTGTTTACTTTTGCTTTGGATTAGCCATTGTTATGGTAAATGTGTGTTTATAAATTTGAATTTACATATCCTCCGCCTTGGTATCGTCTTCATCCTCATCGTCGCTCAGGCCCACCACCTTGTCGGGATAGAATTTCTTGAGGATCCTTTGCACATCCGGCACGATGGCTTCATAGTCGGTGGGGAATTTGTCCCTTCGCGGCGGACCCTTATCCAGGCCCGACCAGATCAGGTGCACGGAGGTTCGGGCATTCTGCGAGAAACCAATCTCGAAGGCCCCGTCGCGGGGTACGAGGCGGCCGTACCTGTTCTTCACCAGCTGGAACTTGCGCTCCGGAAACCGATGCTGCAGGAAGGTGCAGCACTCGTCGGCCTTGGTCTGGAAAATGGGACACTCGTAGGTGTGCTCAATATAGACCATGGAGCGATCCTTGGTGAAGTGCTCATCGTCGGCCCAGTCCACTTCCTTCTTCTTTTTCTGTGGCCCCTTCGAATTTTTTGGCATTTTAAGGCTGACTCTCACAGATCACTTTCAAATTTTGTTTACAAATAAATGCTGCGAAGCCAAAGCCTGCTTAGCCGCTAACAATCTATTAATTAGTAATGGCCTCGCATGATTGATAGATGGCTCGGCTTTTTATGATTTTCTGGCACCAACAACGTACCGCGATCCATAAATCTCATTCCGTATTTCTCAAAATGCGCAGCGCCGTCCAGCAATCCGCTGGCTTCGATCATTAGCCCGGCTATTTTTAAGGCGCCTGACATTCTCTCTCTCTCTCTCTCTCTCTCTCTGTCGCTTAAAGCCAACATCTTTTTGGGGACACGACCGAAGCCAAGAGGACTAAACAATTGGGTTGTTAATTTGCCTACATTGACTGACAACGCAGCCGCCTTTGAAAAATTAACAAAAACAAAACAAACGGCATCGAATAGATGCACGGCCCAAATGTGATTCGGTAAATATTTTTCTTTCTGCGCATATATATAGATTGGAATATATACGTATGTACCGGGTACACATGTCCACAAAGCTCCGATATAGACGTCAATTTATGGCACTGTCTCTATCCATGCAGAGCAGCTACTCAACAAATTCTGTGCATAACAATAATATATTGTCTGGCACAAACATGCATAAACAATAAAATGAAAACATACAAAAAGGCAAAGTATTTAAAGCAAATAATTTATAAGAGGATGGGGCTTTCTCAGTCAAGACTTTGTTGATATCCTTGACGGGGTTTTAGGGAATTTAACTTGAATCAATAATAACAACTATATGTTACAGTATCTTTTAGAAGAATTGATTTTATAATTTTAGAAACAACCGCTTAAATTAAAACAAGGAACGAAGCAAACTTTGTGATTATCGATCAGATTTTTACTGCAAAATAATCATAACTAAGCCAAAAAGCATTAAACACGAAAAAATCTGGTTATTTAATTTAAATCGATAAAGAACTTAATTCATTTAACTTTAAGCCACAAATAACTTATATATTTCATTTTAAACAATACCATATTTTATATATCTATATTTAAAATATAAATAATTTAATTTTGCAAAAGTTAACTTCATCCAAACACATTTTTATTGGTTTCTTTTTATGGAAGCCTGAAAGCGAGATTGCAAATGGGCATTTAGTGCATTTTCATTTCGCAATTTCTGGCGGCCAAAGTTGAATGATTTTTTTCCGCCAGCCATTGGCACACACATTGCATTCCATGAATTTCCATGAATTTCCCCTTTAACATGGTTTATTTATGCAATTTTCCAATTTCCTGGCCGCAGTAGCAGCAGCATTGGCACAAGGCATATAAAATGCAGCGTGGCGCGGCAGGGGAAAGGGCATTTAAATAAAGAGAAAAAATGCAATTTGCAAATTAACAATAACAAAGTGTAAACAACAGCAGGGACAGTGACGTTATCGACAAATGTAAAAATACAAAAAAAAAAAGACAGAGAAAAGAGAGCATGGACTGGGCCGTGAAAAGGCGATATTCCCATAAATATTTATGCGCATAAACTGGCTACTTAGAGTGGGGACATTTGAAAGCAAATGTTTCTCGGCGAACTCAACAAATGTATCTGCGCAACTGTATCTGTATCTCTGTAGCTATGAGCGAGTGTGTATCTGAACTGAACAACGATTTAAATATATATATATATTTATCTAACTAACGGAATATGTATCTCGCTCACGCACTTCGCCACATACCTACATACATAATTCGGATATATTTTTAAAAAATCAAAACGACAAAAATCCGCTGCAGCATTTTGAAATACAACAGAAGTCGACAGAGGCGCCAACGCCGACGTCGACAGATCTTTCCGAACATTTTCGGCTGCAGGCAACGGCGGCACTCGATCGTACCGCTTAGTGCCACGTCGTGTTTCAGAGCGCCTAGGCCACGAGCGCCCCCAGAACCGCCGAGAAAAATCTCAAGAAAATTCCAGGGGACCTGATCCCGATCTCTAAAACGTGAGAGAAGTGCGCGGAGTGCGCGAAATTAATCGAAATATATCTATAGTATCCTGGGCACGACATGCAGGTCTTCGATAACAATATGGTAAGTGGGGGAACTCGGCCTGGTGGCTATACCCTCTGAGCCTAGTTATTGCAACCTACGAAGACCCAAACACAAATTCCAGTGCCAGCCACGCCCATTTTGGCCACAGAATAAGGATATTTCAGCCAGGAAGTCATGCGGTGCTCAAAGCGGGCCGCCAAATTAATTACAAAAATTCACTTAATGGCCACGATCCAAGTGGGTCAACGTACGTGCTACAAGGAGAGGAAAAAATTAAGCGAATTTTCACTAGATAGAAAACTTAAGTGGTGGCAACAGACTTGTCAAAAGTCTGCCGACTTTTGAAAGCCATGTAAATAGACTTAAAGAGAGCAAAACAAGGCAAAACAAATCCCCTTTAAACATATTTATATAACCAGAATGCAAACAATTATAGACATTCCTTTGGAAGACATTCCATAATAGTGAATTTTTCAAAACGAAATTCTTCTTCTGCATTGCCAGAATTTTCCATTCGATTTGATTCCTTCGCATCATCTAAAAATACATATCCATATCTTTATTAATAAATATAAAGCTTGGAGACAAAACCAAAGCAAACGCCTTCTTATATCCACCGATTTCTTGGCAGCTGGGCGTCCCCATTAAGTACATAAATCGTGGGGAATATTCACATAAATACCATGCCATATACATATCTGAACCGGCATCGATGTGTATAGCTGCGTGGTTGTTAGATCGCGGACGGATTTCTGCGAGTGGGTCGCCGTTAAAACTTACAGAATGCGAGGCGGCATTAGTCACAACATATCTGTGTAAATCGGCCAACAAGGTCGGATGACGAAAGCAGCGGCTAAATCAAGCAGAGAGCTGACATCGCCGATGATTTCCTTTTGATATTCCAAGCAGCACGCGGCGTTATAAATAGAACCTAAGGGGGCCTTACAATTTACAAAGAAAATAGTAGAAAACCGTTGGAAAAGAGTTCAAGAAGCCGAAATGGAAATTGGTTTATTTTCAGGCCGAATAAATCAATTGGCTTCTGTATTTATGCAGATGCCACCATTTGATTATTTCGCACTGTCGTTGATTTATGGCCAATGGCCAAAAGCGCCCCCCTTTTGCCCATTTTTTTCCCCACTCCCCCTCACAGTGGCTTTCTCCCCCTCCCCCTCACTGTGGCTTTCTCCCCCTCCCCTCAGATACAGAGAAAGAGAGGGTATTGTGCACGTCATGTGTAATTGCTATATGTCAATGTCAGTGTGTGTGGGTTAGGGTCTGATAAATGCAAGCAAACCACATCCATAGATACGGAACGTATCCGAGAGTGCTTGCGGACGGTTGGGTTCCTGCGGTTGCAGTCCGGGTTAGTTTTAATGAAATTGCGATGATATATGTTTTGGCAAATATCGAAATATTTCTATATATGTGGCATTCAATGGGGTGGAATGTTGAGCAGACGGCGGAGCAGTCGGCGCGTTGAATGATTTCCAATTTCCAGCAAAGAGAAATCCGAAAATGCCAAATACACGCGGAAGTCTTAAGTCAATAAATTGATTTAATATTGTTCATATGGCTGGCAGAGACTTTTAATCTATTTTATATGGACAGGAAATATTAGGAATAATAGCTGGTAATTAAAAAAAGATTTCAAATTTGCTAGAAATTGTAATAAACAAGTTCAAAGAGGGTCTTCTTACATTCAGCTTACTAAGTACTTTTTGTGTATTTAAAAACTAAACTTTAAGGTTTATTCGAATTGTTATAATTAATATTTACCGTTTTTTGCTTCGGCAGTAATTAAAAATTTAAATTATTAAAAGTTCTTCCAGCTGAAATCTTAAATACACAAAATTCACTCGTAACGCAACTTGAAAATGCTTCAAGAACTACATAAATCACCTATTATTATGTTGTTTTTAATAGCCACCTTGGGCATAATTATACTATTTTATGATAATTAAAAAAGGAAAGAGCACATAGCTTATCAGGTTCTAATGAGCTCCCCCACAGAGTATTAATCTTAATCAGAGTCCAGACAGAACGTGTAGAAAACCCCCAAAAGAATCCAGAAAATCATAAATTCCTTGCCACTCAAAAGGGATTAGTTTAAAGTGGGCCCCCATCTGGTGGTGAATTTTCCACCTCAAAATTAAAACAACAATAAGTGTGTGCAATAATTTGCATAGATGTACATATATCTTTCCGCCTTGTTTATTGATCAAAACGCAAACAAACAGCGTGCCGCAATTGTTTAAATATTTGCCAAACAAACATCTCGCGATTGATAAAACAACAGCGCTCGCCCATTCTGTCTGTCTTTGGGGCTATTTATAAGGCGTAGCCGCAGAAATGAATAATTAAATCGCGATATATGTGCCACATATCTGACTAAATGTGTGTCTATCTTTATCTTTTCCGTTCTCCTCCACCATGCATTAGCGCCGGGCATCGCGGAGAGCCTCGCTGCGCCGTGGCTCGATATCGGCTTTGCCACAGAAGTCAGCGGAGATTCCATGGGACATCTTCGAGCGCCTCTTCCTGCCCTTCCTGCTCTGCCTGGGCGCGGCCATCGTCAGCTCGCACCTGCTCCACGCGCTGAGCATGTCCAGCATCTCCACCTTCGCCATCTTCGTGTGGTTCGCCCTGGCCACCGTAGGAGCGGTGCTCTTCTACCACTTTGTCAAGGTAAGTCGCTTTGGGGATTCCCCCTTTCACAGCAGCACCAGCAGACGCCCTAATCCCTAAACCGCACCAAGGATTGTGAGCGGAGCGTAGACATGGTTTAGTTTTAGGTTTCGGTTTCAGAGCCACGGGTGGCCTTAGCCTAGGGCCCTGTCTGCGGGCAAATGCACTCGGAAAAATATAGAAAATAATAAAAAGCAAAGTTAACCAAGCACTTAACGTAATTTACACGGAGCATATTCACATTTTCGGAAAAGGAGTACAGAACAAGGGACAACTAAAAGGATTCCTGTGGCTGTAACTCTAGGTCAACCTTGTTATAGTGGGGTAATCATGCAGAAATAATACTACACAAGTTAAATATAATTTAATATTGGAAAAAAAGGGAACAGAATGGCAAAGGTTTAATCAATTTCTAAGGTTAGAAGATGATACTTTATAAGAAAATAACATAGTTATGCTCAAAGAAATACTCCATCTTTACTTTAAATTCCATCATCGATTTTCTGAGTGTGCAAATAGGGGTGAGCATTCTTTTTCCGCTTTGGCTCGCCTCGAGTGCCAAGCCAAAACCACAAGTGACGACAGAGGGGCCTGAATACTAGGCAAACCAAATCAGAGGCACTAAAAATAGTCGGGCCAAAGGATACGGAGGCAGGAGGTTGGACTGAGGGGGGCAGGGTCTGCGGGCACGTCGTCAACTTATGCTTAACCAGAGAGGAAACCCTTGACTGTGTGGATTTGGCTTCGGATTGGCCTGCGTTTGATATTTCAGAGCTTATACTCTGGGCAGCCTGGAAGCCTGGCAGCCAGCCGGGAAAATGAAAATGAAAACAAATAAATAAGCAGGCAAGCAGGCAGGCAGAGGGAAACCCAAGCCAAAACTTGCTGAAAGAAAAGGGTTTGGTAATGAATATAAATTCGCAAGAAGTAAGAAATGTTGAGTCTTGACTCACTAGAGACTCACCACGAAATTTTGTGTTTGGCCATCTAGTAGTTTATATTATTATCCTTTTTTATCTGAAAGTTAAAGAATATTGTGAGTTATTTCGTGGGAATAAGAGTCTGCATTTTGCTTTGTTATTTAATAAATATTTATTTAGCTGGAAAAATGTTGTAAATCAAAAAGCTTTTTGTTAGAATATTTCCCATTCTCTTCTATATTTTCTAAATATTAAATAAAGATTAGATCTTGGATAACAAGAAAGTTAGTCAGGCCTTTCTTGTATCGTTTATTGAATTGTCTGAGGCTGTTCATCATTTACCTTTCATTAACATTAACTCTCCATGTTGATTAATTCTTTGACGATGCCAAGGCAAAACTTCTTTAAATATATAGCCTAACTTCATCTGCAAATATTTAGTCAGCTCTTCAGCCTCCGGATTTTATTACAACTTCATGTGCACTCATCCTGCGCTCAATTATACTTCCAAGGAGCTCAGGCGAATTATGCCGCGGGGCCATGGGATTATTTGTCTTTGTCAGCAGCATTATCGTCTTACCTTAACCTTAAAATTATCACACGACGTATACGTAATGCTACAGAAATTGATGGGAGGTGGAGCGCGGAAGCCGTCTGTAGCAACACTGATATATTGGCGCGTCACCTACAATAATAATACTAGATTTTAAGCGATACGGTAACTCTGTATAA
>JAEIHY010020102.1:0-24169 GCA_018904565.1 Drosophila tsacasi | reverse complement strand
TCTCTCGTTACGACTTGATGCGTGAGCATTGTGTGTGTCTTATATATATCAATAAAGCATTGAAATAAAACTTATACGCAAACTAATTAAATAGCGAAACTCGCATCGCTATACGTCTCTCGATTTCACACCATCTATGGTGCAGTGGCGACGACAAAGTCGGCAGATAATTCAAATTTGCGTGCACTTTAATTAACCCTCCTTCTTGGCTGTTCCGAGTGACATTGGCAATTACACGCGGCGAGCTTCGAGTCCCGAGTACCGAGTCCCGTGGCACGTAGCCATTGTCCTGCCATTGTCCGGTACGTATCCTGTCCGTGTCCCTGTTCGCTCCGGCATCTGCATCCGGATCGGGCAATTGTGGCCTGTCTGTGGCGCACTCAACGCGATGCGCAACCCGACATTAAGGTAATAAGCACGACGGCAGGATAATTAACAGCAACGGCAGCAGATGCAGTCGGCGAAGCTGCATTACCAGGTGGAGTGTGGGCACGGGAAGGGAGGGGAGAAGAGAAGAGGGAGAGGGAGGTGTTGCTTTCTGGCAGGACTCAGCTGGCCCGCTTCGCCAAGGATTAACCAAGGACAAGGCAGTGACTTTCCGTGGAAGTTGGGTAGAAATATGAAATGGGCAGCTTTAATTGAAACATGACAGGGAATCGAATGAGTTTCGGGTTAAAATAATGAATAATTATTATTATTTTATTATTATTATTAAATTAAATAGAAAGGCTCCTTATATTCCATATTCCATTTTGTCTTTTGGCTTCCTTTTGCCAAAATAAAGCAGTTAGTTTTCTATATAATATATATAGAAAACATGCTTGAAAAGTTCCCTATTCCCTAACCTTCTATAACTTATTGGCATAACATTCCTCCTTCTATTTTTATATAATTTCCATATATAGGAAAGGCCTTGTTCTCCACAAGTACCTGTTATAAATATAACAAAATATGTTGGCCAAGAGTCCCTAGCCTTTATTTCAGAGCCCGCTGAGCCCCTAACTGCCGACTTGCCGACTTATTGGCATAACATCGTCTTCGTCTTCGTCTTCCTTCGTCCTTGTAAAGAAGCTACTCCCAATCAGACCTGGGTCTATTTTTAGCCACGGCAACAGGACTTGAGTTGAGGGCGTCAACGCGGATGGCTACACTCCCCTCTCTCGGGCCCAAAAGGGACATGAAATGTCCTTGCCTTTGATTAGCTTTTCGGCCCCGGCCGAGCCTCAACTATTAACCCGATTTCTGTTGTCTGTCGCTACGCATTTACATGTGCGGAGTAGATAAAGTTATTTGCAACATGCGTGGCCACATGCCACATATATGTATAGATAGATAGATATGCTGACATATCCTGGCCGCTCCATGTCACTAGTCCTGCTTATCCTTGCACATCACGTTGTGCATTTCATTTTTATGGCACGACTGTCGAATTAAATTACACGCACGCACACATTCCGGGACGAGGACGAGAACGAGGACTAGAACGAGGATGCTTTGGGATGGCAACTGTTGACGCGACGCGGCAGCACAAATTGGGTGCAATGAAATGTAAATGCGCAGCTAATGAAATGCTCAACGCTGACGCCCACGCAACTGCCACGCCCACTCGCATTCGCCTCACCCCAGGCTCTGCACAAATCCGTAATTATTTTCACCTAAATTGCAGCTGTTAAGGCCAACTGCAGTTGGTCAGTGCTGACGAACTGTCCAATGTTTGGGGAGAGATAAATAGTTTTGAAAGCATACCCAAAGATTTATTTATAAATTTAATGGATTGTGATTTCTGAGGCTGCATATAGCTTTAAAACAAATTATTTTTAGCTATGTTAAGCTGTAACAAGATTTTATTTTAAGAAACCAAGTCATTCTAGCCTCTATATTTACCAGAAAATGTAATTAAAAAGTATATTTTCCTTAAGTATCTCAATCTTCTACTCAATATCTTTCCCCATTTTGTTCTATTTTGATTGATCGTTTTTTATTTAAAAAAAAATACATTTGAGACTTAAGACTGCACTGGTTTTGAACATTTGGACTCGATTTCGGAATTGGGTCCATTTCGCAACGCAAATTACACTCGGCGTAATATGCATAATTAAGACCACAAACCGCACTTCGCCCCCTGGCTCCCTGCCATCATCACCACCCACCCCCAGTTGGGAATATGCCTCGGGACCTCGGGCGACGAGCAACAGTTTCCCGGAACAAGACACACACACAGCACAACACACAGAAGATGGGTGCGGGGCTTGTCAGCTGCCAGAAACAGTGTAAATAATTGAATTAATAGCTTCGTGTGAGCCACGCTAATGAGCAGTTGCTCAACATCAGAAACGCCCACTGCAACACGCCCATCCATCCCCCGACCCATTCCGCTTTTTGAAATCCTTCCTTTGCCACCTTCAAATGTAATTGAAAGTGCGGGGGATCTTGAACTTTTCTGCGCTGAAAGTTACGGACCGCCTGGGCCATCTGAGCCAGGTGAAATCGCAGTTGATCCACCTTGGTTTTCGGTTACGGAGAAGTCATGATCTGAGCACTCGCGTGGAAGAAGCAAGAAGTTTTTTCAGCTTTCCACTGCATTGCACTGAGCGCAAAAGGTCAGTGTTTAAAGAGTGTAGTGTGGCCAATGAATTTGAGATAAGGAAGCCTCTTTACGGGTTAAAGGTGTGAGGTTTCTGTAAAATAGGGAAAAATTCTCGAATATTTCTTTTTACATTTTAATTAAAAATATGCTTAAGTTTTAGCTTATAGTTTCTTAGAGATTTAAAGACTCTTTCTCTTGGACTTTAAATCTTTGTAAATGTTTACTTACCCAAAAACTTAGCAATAATCTTTAGCTTTCTTTCAGTGTCTGACAGCAGCATCTGGCATTCCGGTGGCCAGTAGTTTTTGTGTGCATCTGAAACATTGTCCTGGTGCCTTGCACTGTTTATTACCCAGTAAACCATCTACTTAGCTCCCAGGGATCCCTTTTTTCTCCTCCCCGTTTTGCTGCAAAGCGACAGCTTCCTTAGGTTCCCCGAGTTGACTTCCCGACTGACTGCTGCACACTTTGTCGCAGTTACAGCTCCATAAAACTTGGGCCCTAGACAAATTTTACGCTGATTTGTGTGTTGTGCACACACATACAGTAAGAAAAAAACGGAGAGAAAAAATAGCAGAAGAACTGTTTGTCAACGGGAGCGACTGCATTCGCAATTAGGAGATGCTGATGGCAATGGCAGGAGCAGGAGCTGAAAGCCCAGGACAACAGCTCTCGCAGGCCATAAAAACTCATTATGTGCGAAGTTTCGTTCGCTTGTTTTTACCCATCCGCTGCCCCTTTGTATCTACTAGATACAGATACATGGACTGGTCCGTTTTCTGTTTCGGTTTTATGGTGTCGCGCGTGGCCTGTTGATTCACACACGCACACTCGCACACAGCCGTAAATACACTGAGGACATTCAGAAATGGCAATGGCGTGCCCGGCCTGACAATGGCTGGGAATGAAGGACTTGGGGACAGGGGACTGGGGACTGGGGTCTGAGAGCTGGGGGACTTGCGAGCAGGATACTCTGCGTTTCTTAGAATTCCTGGAATTGCACGCCATTAAATCGCCTTGACAACTCCCCCCTGTTGTCCTGTCCCCGCGGCCATTTTATTCTTCTTTTGCTGCGCTGCGCATTTTAGTTAAATTAAAAACCAATTGCAGACAACCCAGCCGTGCATCCATCGCTGGCACATCAAAGGTCAGGGGTCGCAAAATGCTGGAAAAATTGCTGTGGCAAGAGCGACAGCCGCCGCATGATTGGCAGCCAGTTCGCTTTGACATTCCCAATGGCTTGACTTCGGTTGTGGCACATTCTGGAACAGGAAAAACCAGCTATATATATTTATAGCTGTTAGTCAAGTTATTAACTGCTAAGCTTATTAAAGGCTTTAAATGTATATTTAAATATAAATAAACTAAATTTCAGTTCAGCAAAGCTGTATCTTCTTCCTGCTATTATTTATATATTATTTCTATATTTATGCCCCTAGCATCCCTGCTCAAATACGGATAACAAAGTCCTTGTTACACTATATTTTAATTAAGAACCATTGCCAGGGGCATCATTTTTCGACCGGAAACAATGGCAATTTAAATACGGAAGGAGAAGCAACCAGAAGCAACCAGCAGAGAGAATCCTGGGAGCTGGGGAGCTTAATCCTTCGTTTAAACACCCGCACAGGAGGAGATGTTGGCTAACAGGCTGAGCTGCCATAATGGCTGGCTTGGCACAAAGTCAAAGCTATGCGTGTTGCCTGCCACACACTCGCACACATTGGCACCCCTCTGCTACCAATACTTTCACTCTCCGGGACACACACACATACGCGCGCGGAGATACGATTCAGAGAAGCAAGCTGCAAATTGGCCTAGGTCTCCGCCGCTGGTACAACGCGTGGTGTGCGCAATGCGAAAAGCCTTTAATGCTGACGCTGTCGTCTGCGAATGGCGTGAAGTTGGCAAAGGACCTGCCTGCCACACGCCACCAGGACACTCCGTGCGTGCTGTGTGTGTGTGTAAGGGGAAAGCAAAACACAGAAATGGTTTTTAACTTTCCGGTTAATTAATTTATTACAGCTTAATACGTTCAATGACTTTTGGCGACCGCCGCCCGTTCGTTTGTCTTGGCTGTCCAGTGGCCACCGCCCTCCCGCCTCCCTCTTCACATTTTTTAGTTAATTTATATTTTTTTGGCCGACCCACCACGATCCCTCCCCCGGTCTGTGGTTTTATTTGGTGTCTATTTTTAGCCACTGATTTAATATGCGTGCATGCGTGTGCGTGCCTCTCTTTGTTTCCCATTTCTTGGCCTCTCTTGGCCTGTCTCTCTCTCCCTCTCTCTCTCTCTCTGTGGCCACATTTCGTCGCCTTTGCTCACAAAGGAGCGTGGAGCCCGTGGGCGGGTGGTGACACAGCGAGGACAATTTGTATGCGGTTTGTTTGCCATTTTTCACTTAAACTCTCCGGGTCCCCCTCCCCAAAGATTGCACCATTTCGCTTATGTAGATTTATTTCGGGGCCTCTCGAGCGGTCAAGCGTGTCCCGTTTTCTTGAGAGGTTTATGTGTCTGCAAGGATAACGCCGCCACAGAAAAGGGAAACAGAAAAATGGCCAGAGAGAGAGAGAGAGAGAGAATGCGGGAATGGGATAAAAATAAGATAATAAAAGCAAAGTTCGGACCGATAATAAGACGTTAGTCCGGCTTCATCGAACGGGTTCAGGGAAGGAATTAAATCTGTTTACTCTCGCTACTCATTTTATTTATTACGAATACTTATTCTGTTACAGGAAGTACAATAATAAAACTGCTTTATTATTTTACTTCCGGGTGGAACTCGGTTTATGGTGGGGCAGGAGGCGAGGTTAATCAATTTCTTTGACTTTTCTGGATCTCAAGGAAACTCTTTGAATCGATATTTAGGCCTAGTTTAAATATGGGAAGTATAGAGAAGCGTATTTTTTAGATAAGTTTAAAGTACATATAACAAAGTGCACATAATATGGAGGAAGTGGTTTTAAAAAAAACAATATCCAAGACACTAAATGAGTTAAGTCAATGAAAGTCAATTAAAACTGTATATCTTAATTGATTTTATTTGAATCAAAAATTGGTTTTGAAATAAATAACATTTTAATTATTAAAACTATTAAAATACAACAAAAATTAAACTTATCCATTATCTAATTTTGGGAACAGAAAAATGAAATTTCCCACATTCATAAGCCATTTCCTATTCCTTGTTTGACTTCCTCCTGTTTACTCTTTTGACTTTTAAATGTATTTTTTTGGGCTTTTTATATTTTAAAGTTCAACTGGCACCTGTACTCAGTGAACTGCCAACTAAGGCTTAAAAGAAATTAATCTAAAAATCCATAGCTTAACTCAGCATTCTTCATTTTACTTACTTTATATTCAGGATATATCTGTACCTTCCAAAAATACCTCTTCTTTTCTCCAATGAAACTCATTTATGTCCTTAAATAATTCTGTTGCTCTGGGCATATTTATGGGATATCGATACAGCTCAACTAGATTCGCTTCCGCAAAAATATTTTCACACATTTCACGCCCCCACACACACATACACAGACAAACACAGACACAAGGAGTATTTCCGCATTATCCTCGAAATAGGAAAGGAACGTGTTTACTGCGTTGGTCCTTCCCCTGGACAGTCATAAATTTATTCACGCAAATGAAGGCGCATGTTGGCAGGTTCATGAGCCAGCCGGACTCCTTATTGTTGTTTACATTTTACACTCATAACTTTCAGCTCGCCCACGCACCAACACACGCGCGCGAGGCGAGTCCTGGCAGGGGAAAGGATGCAAGGGATGTCCTTACCACATAATTTGACGTGGCTGGGAATTCTCCGAACTGCTAACTTGCTGCAGTTTACACATTAACTTAACTTTGGCGCCGTAGCATAATGCAATATGTAAATATTGCGCATACGCCCCGGTGTACGTAAGCCAGAGTTAATGAGCTGCAACCGGAATCGCGTGCACCGCCGCCATTTATCAACATTGCGGCTAAAAGTGCGCGTAAAATGCTACGTTTTTGGGGCTCTCCCTTAACCGCAGATAGCACCTGCTGCTGCTGCTGCTGGTGCTGGTGCTCCTGCTGGCGCTCCTCCTGGCCAGTGAAATAAATCTTCTCCACTTCCAGCTTGGCCAGCAATTAAAATGCAATAAAGGATGCATTTAAATTGCTAAAATAGCCCTGGATGGGTAGCCGGAGCTGCCTCCTTATTGACTTACTCGCTTCCAATGCTCACCATGCACTTCCGACCCCGAGTGCTCAGTTAAATGGAATGTCTGGCATGCACGGCTCCTCCTCCTGCACTGCCCCCTGCTCCTCCTCCCCGCTTCGTGTGCTATTTCGGGGTGCATGCAACTTGGTTTCTATTTCGGGAACGCTTTATAAAAACCGCAAACCATCGCCATCGTCCTGTGTGTGTTCACAGAGCCGACATGACCGCCCAGAGGTGCGATGTCAGGTGGCAAATGGCAGGAGAGGAGGAGGGACAGTGGCAGGTGGCAGGTGGCAGGTGGCAGTTGGCAGGTGGCAAAATGCAGGCGGTTGTGTCGACGCTCATGCTGTTTTATGCCTTGCACGTAGCCCACCACTGCACTGCACTGTCGAAAGTTGATATTTTTTCTAGCCGCATTGCTTTGTAGTATTTCCCTCGGGGGCAAAGGAGAGAGATTAAGCTGAAAAAAACTGCGGAAATGGGGTTTAATGTGATTTTACCCATCAGAGCCAACAGATTTCTGAAGCTCACTTGTCAGGTCTAAAGAGTAAATCGATCATTTTGAAAATATAAAAGTTTGTTTCAGTTTTCAGGTTATTATAATTTTAGTCTGAAGCTTGTAAAGTGGTGAAGGAGTCATATGTATATTCTAATATTCCATCTATGTATATTCTAATTATAAATCAGAATTTTTATTGGAAAATGTTATTTTTCTTCCTCGAAAACCATTTCAAATCAAACTTGGCTCAGCCTTTATTGGACTTTTATCAATAATTTTCCTTGTCAAAGTTATAATTAATTTGATGGCTTAGAACTTGAGAAGTCAACCCGTCACGGGTCTGGAAAATTGCATCTTCTCAGCTTTTCCCAATAATTGCAAGCCAGCCAGAGAGCCAAAGGATTCCAGTGAAGAAGCTGCCCAGCATGTTCTGGTTCTCCTCCTGGTTTTCCCCAATGCACTTTAATTGACTCTAAACATTTAGTTGCTCGGTTTTTCTGCTTGCTATCCATTTTCCTTTTATAGCAGCTTTTTGCTGCATTTTAATTGCTCAATTCCGTTAAGTCAGTTGCTGTTTTTAGTTACCAGCAAAGTTTAAAGTAATTTATGCTGAACCGCAATAAACTGGGTTGCTGAACGCAGAATGCTGCAAAAGTTGAACCAAAGTTTTACCCAAAAGAACGTACTATATCTAAAGTAGATTGGCGTAAAAACTACAGGAACATAACTTGTCGAGCGGACTTAGAGAGACAGCAGCCGAAGCTCAAGTTGGAGGAGTTGGAGGAGGAGTCTGAGCAGAAGGAACTCCTCATGCTGGAGCTGGGGAAGTGGGCTTTCGCCCACGAGTGTTTGTGTTTTTATTAACGCCAAACAACGGCCAACAGATTTCGATAAGCCAAACACTTATGGCCACAATAAAATGTCGGCCAGTCTTAATGGGTGTCAACAGCACGGCCAATAATAATACACCCGTCTTGGCCCGCTTTCTTTCTTTCTTTTTTTCAACAATTTTTACGAGCACTTTATAACGGTTTAATAGCCCGAACAATGAGTAGCCACCTCCAGCTCCACCTCCCCGTCCCCTTTCCGGCTGCCTATTCCCTTCGAGTCCTTCGATTGACGCACACTAGAGACGTCCACTTGAGGCGAACGGCGAACTATATTGGTTAATGGCATGATGAATTATGACACTATCCCTGCCCCCAGAATCCCAGGACCAGGCCCAGGACCTGGACCCAGCCCCCATCCCACTGCGAAGCCTGACTGGAGCGCGTGTCTGAAGCGGAAGTATTAGTGAGCACACGTCTTCCTGCTCGCCCACTTCAACTCTCCATCGTCATCATCGTCCTCGTCGTCGTCGTCGTCGTCGTCGTCTTGGACGTCTCCCAGACAAATATCTGTGACAGCCAGCCCAGCACACATCCCATCCATTCTACTCGGAGACGGAGAATATGGAGTCCCCATATTCCCCACTCCCTGTACCATCTACGGACTTTCGCTTTGAAATCGAAAGCAGGCCAGGCTCGGGGGGAAAACTTTAATCGCCGCTGACAAAGTTGCCAACTGGCGGCTGCCCTCTAAGCCCAGTTTGTGACTCGACTTTTAAGTGGCCGCCGGTCTTAAAGCCCACAAACGTCACTTCATTTCGGGTGCGGGCCAAAGGTCAAACATCTGACAAGGACCCTTTCCTTTTGAGTATATATAATCGGGGAACTCGATACTTTGTCGCACAAAAACACACAGACCACTCAACTCCCGTCTAATTGGCGTTACAATTATCGAACGTTAATTGGCAGAAGAGTTGAACAGCCGCAGCATTGACTCGTTTACCTTGGCTAATTACACGGCCAGAAATATAAGATGACTTAATTTATTCTAATTTATTTGTATATAAAGTAAGCTTGGAAAATAAACCTAGTTCCTGGAATTATGAAAAAGGAAAATGAGCTATGTTCTGGTAGTTGAGACTTAGCTCGCAAGCTCGCTTTTTCTTTAATGACAAGCTCTGTGGTAACCGGAGAAGTCTGTAATGTGTCTCTGAAATTATAAGAAAATATAAAATATTAAAGTGTATGTAAGACTTATATTTAATATTTTTAAATCTTGAATTAAGGTTTAGGTCATTTTCATTTTTCGTCTCCATAAACCTAAAACCCTCAGAGATAACTTTGTACTTATGTATTAAATTAATCATAAAATCTTATAAACAAGCTTCAAGTATTACATAATTAAATATATTTTTATTAATTAGTAATTAATTAATATTCTTTAAATTACTTTCTCTGCATGCAGGTTTCTGCTTCTGGCAAGGGCGTCCTAATCACCGGCTGCGAGGCTCCCTTGGCCTGGTATCTGGCTAAGAAACTGGATGATCTCGGCTTCACCGTCTATGCTGGCTTCAACACGCCCATCGAGGAGTCCGACGAGGCCAAGATACTCAAGGAGGAGACCTCGGGCCGCATGAAGCTGCTGCATGTGGACGTCACCTCGGAGAAGACCGTAAGAAGCCAAAGCTTTCGGGACAAAAGCTTTTAGCGTATGCCTCCACCATTATCCTTTTTATCCTTAAAGCTTTTGGAAGCTGCTCGCTATGTGTCCCAGCACCTGCCCCATGGCGCCGAAGGACTCTGGTCGGTGGTGCACTGCGCCCACTGGATAGCTTTGGGCGAACTGGAGTGGATTCCATTCGGTGTGCTGCGCAAGAGCCTGGACCTCAACCTGCTCGGTGAGTTGCTGGTGGCGCCGCCAATTACTAGGGCTGCAGTTTGATTGAATTTTACGCATATTCCCATCCAGGTGTCGCCCGGCTTACCCAGATCTTCCTGCCGCTGGTCCGTCGTGCCCATGGACGTGTGGTGTTCCTCACCTCCGGCCTGAATCGTGTCCCATCGCCCGTGAGGGGCATCCAGAATGCCACCCAGGCGGCCGTTGACTGCTTCGCCGCCTGTCTGCGCCAGGAGATGCGCACCCGGGGCGTGGATGTGTCCGTGGTGGCCGCCGGCGAGTTTGCCCCCGGCAATGGCTGGCTGAACGAGACGGAGCTGCGCGACCAGGTGAGAAAAGAAGCTAATGGCGGCACTGGAGCTTATGGTGGGCAACTAATGGCAGTGCAGAGGGAGAAAAAGGGAGCTCCTTTAGAGTCTAAGGATGTCTCAGAAGTTGCAGCTGAAGTTGTAGGAAAAATATTTAAGGTTGCTGGACATTTCTTCTTCTGAAAAATATCTTAAAATATCTAAGGAACCCCCCCTTGAAGGTCCCTTATTTCTCTCCCTGTTGATAAGCCCTGTGCTTTTAGTTTTTTACGATACGATAACTATCTCAGAGCAGCAGCGGCCGGCGAGGGGAATAACTAAAACAGAACTCATTAACTCGACCGGCTTTATTCCCTTCCCCTTGTCCAGGCCAAGCAAATGTGGAACGCGCTTTCCTCCGAGCAGAAGAAGACCTACGGTGAGGATTACTACGAGGCTGCCATGACATCGGTGGAGAAGTACTCCCGCCAGGTAAGAGAGAGAGAGAGTGTCTCTATCCCCCCAAGAAACGTGTGTCCGGTGGCTAACGAGCGTTTAATCCCCACTCTATCCCCACCCAGGCATCCGACATCCAGCCCACGCTGCGCGTCCTCATCGATGCCGTTACCAGGACCTTCCCCATGGCCCGCTACACGCCCGTGACCACCACCGAGAAGGTGCAGATCTTCCTGGCCGAGCACCTGCCTCCGTCCCTCTACGAGCAGCTGTACGGCGAGCAGAAGAAGTTTGTCTACTGACCAGCCTCCTCCCGACACCCGGACTCCTTATCCTGATATTGTTATTCGGAAATTGTTATTCATTTATGATTTTCCCCCGAAATTCGCCAGGCTCCTAGGCACGAAGGAGCGCCAGGAGCTGCGCCAGTCGATGAGCATTTACGTCCTTCTCTCGATTATTTTCATAACTTTTTGCATATTATTATTATTTTCTTTAGTTGCTAGAACGAATTGTATAACGATGAATAAAATGAAATGGGAGCAGTAGGAAGCAGTGTTTATTTAAAGAGTTTATTCTCCTCTCTCCTTAATTCACATCCCATCGAGTTGCTGAAACCTTTGAATCCTGATAATTGCTCTTGATTGACATTTGCCGAGTGCCGGGATTTGGATCTGTTAGTGCTTTCGATGGACAGACAACGAGCTGCATAAGAAAGGAGGCTTCCTCATTCCCCTCTCGGAATTCTTACACATGCACGTCGCGCCACTCAGTGGCAGAGCAAAGCTTAAGTGCAGTGCCACAAGGAGGAGGAGGAGGAGGAGGAGCAGCAGCAGCAGCATCAGCAGCAGGAGAAAAGCACCTCACAGGGCGGAGAACTCATAAAAATAAATTCAATAAATTTTTAATGCGTTTGATTCGAAACAACAATGACATTTCCGCCGCGCGACAGTCATGGAGCAGGGCTAAGCCAAGGACTTTTCGTGGCGGAGCTCAGGTGTTGGAAATTCCCAGACCCAAACCCTGATGAGCTGTTAGGAGACACCAGCGGAAAGTGCATAACTGGAGCATAAATCTGCCAGGTTGTTAATGTAAGCCGCAACTGGCGGCTATAACCTTATTTGCCACACCTGCCCGAGTGGCACATTGGAAGTTTTTAAGGTTCTAGCCGAGAAAGTTGCATGGGCAATGAGTTTCTTGGCTAAACATACACATATTGGCCAGAGATATTCTTTCACTTTATACTTGTGTACATATATGTATATAACGTACTGAAGGTTGACCGTAACGGAATGGCTGACATTTTGCCTTTATCTGTCAGCTTTCGCCGGTGTTTTTCCACAGCCAGCCATGTGTAACACACTTCCTTTCGCATTTTGGCATTTCGGCATTGTCCTGGGCCAGATATCAAACGTATTAAAAATTCGTCGCATTCTGTGGCCAGGTCCTTGGTGGTTTCCGATTTGAGTGATTGTTATGGGAAAAATCCACATCCATCTCGATTCCATTTAAACTTCAACGCCTGCCATGGAATCCCCGGAACGAGCTGAAGGGGAAACTTTAACATGGATACGAAAACTAGGAACACCCGCGGCGATGAGTGAGTGAACTATGTTGGCCATGTTTCACCCAGTCCAATCCTTCGTCTCTATCCCTTTTTGTTTCTGTTCGAGGAATGAGCCACTGCAGCTGACCAGAGGAAATTGAAATTAAAAATGTCTGGCATTGCCAGGGTCCAGTGCCAGGGTAAGCTAATAAAGGGAAGTGCCCATGAATGCAGGAGCGCAGGCTCTTGGCATAATTAAAAGTGCAATTTAAGTCGATGTATAGTTACTTTAAAGCTAAGCTTTAGCGGTATTTGGCAACCAAATCGATAAGGGGATTGAAAACTGCCCAAGCTGACAGATTTCTTATATTATTTCCGCAAAAGTTGCCTCAGCCTGCAGTTGTTTAGCCCTGAAAGTGGAAGGGAAATGCTGGTCGAAATAAAATCCGCTTAACTGTACCCAAACTCATCGCACAAGAACTTTGTTTATTGTTTCGATAAAAAGTAATTTTCACACATTTATCCATTTATTTAATTTCAGTTTTTCGTTTCGTTTGTTTTTACAAGTCACAAATTACAATTTCCAATTGCCATGTAAATCGAGTTAAATACGGGCTTCTATAACCCTCCGATTAGTGCAGCAAATAGTGCCTGGATCATTGATGCAGCATTAATACGACGAAAAAAGGTGAAAACGCTTCTTTGTGTGCCGTGTGGGTGTGTTAAACGTTTATTCAATTGTTAATTGATTTAATTGAGATTCAATTATGGTAAAATCGTACTTGCTCCCTAACAACCCAAACTGTTTCTGTGTGACATCGTTCACAAGGACTCGCTATGGAAAATATATATATATTTATTTCATTATTAATACCTACAAGCTTAGACAGACCCTAAACTCTAAGCTGCACTTCGTTGATCGTCCTCTGAGGGGGATATATAGTAGAGAGGTTGAGTTGAGGAGGGTGAGGTCATCTAGGACTGGAGCGTGGCCTTTGAGGCGCTCCAGATTGTGGCTCGTTACACAGCTATTGGTCTAGGAACAATTAGCGGCTGATAATAGACATTCAGGGTGGAGTCTACAATGTGGGCTCGAAAAATACACAACTTTCTAGATCTGCTCTACACGGAGGCGGAGATAAACCCTTCGAAGTAGGTTGCTGCCATCAAAACGTTTTCCAAAAATACCCCTTCATTTCTTCCTGGCTCATAAACTCGTACAAATTCCCGTATATACACAGCTCCTCCCTTCGCACAAATTGTTACTATGTATGTCCTGCTCCGTTAACACTAAACACCAATAAAATATCCCTAACAGGATAGCTCCGTGGACCTGCGGGCCGCATCGCTCCGGGAGGAGTACTCGCTGTCCTTGGGCTCACGTCCCGTGATATCCACCAGGGAGTTGGGATCCATGTTCGACAGCTTGTCCAAGTCATCATCGTTGATATAGTTCGGCTGCAGCTTGCTCACCAGCCGCCGCAGCCGCTGAGCATCCAGCGATGTGCGACGCAGATTGGCATTATAGTCGCTGGGCTGCAAAAAGGGGGAGAGGGGTTTAAGCCAAAGCCACAGCCAGGATAAGAGATAAGGGACAAGGGATAAGGGCTGTGAAAGGGCACAACCACTCACATCGCGCCACTGCTCGCCGGGAAAGACGGCAATCAATTCGGCATTTGGCTCCAGAGTGCTAAAGTACTCCTCGTCATCGACCTCGGTGCCATCGCAATCCAGGTGTATCGCCGGCTGATTCCGCTCAAATTTCGCCGATACCTTCACGCGCAGCTCTGAAAGGGTTGTGGCCACCACCGCCTTGCGTATGTTCCGTGTGATGTCCTTGATCTGAAATTGTGGGCAAGGATTACTAGGAATTTTACGCTGACAAGCCTCGAATTGCATGGAAACAATGGAGAAGGATTATAAAGCTGTATTCGGTAGGAATATATTTCCATTAAGCCTTATTTTGTCCTAATTAATTTAGAATCTACACCAGAAAATTAACTTGGCCAGAGAAATGTTTGCCAAAGTCAATTGTTACACTCCCTCTCTCTCTCTCTCAACAAACAAAAGCCTTAAACATTTGTTTACTTTAATTTACCAAAGCCCCTTAAGGCCGGCCCTTCCTCCTCTCCTGCCAATAAAAACAATATGAAGTTAACGAAGCGCGGCGACAACGATAAGAATAAGTACAGCAAAAATATCAGCTTAATTGCAATGGCGTTATATACATTTTTGGAGGAGGAGTTGCCAGCTGAATAGAAAGCCAGCGGCAGCTGCAAATAATCAATTTATCATTTGCCATAACAATAAAGCCCCAGACAATGGGCGGAAGGTCAAGGCACAGGTCGGCCCAGGCATACCGATTATATATATTTCTTTTTACCTTTTCTCCGTGCCATTTGCTTTAGCTCCGTTGTTGGGCCTAAAAGATTGCTACTAAAATATTTAAAGCATAATGCTGTCGATGCCGAACAGGCTCCAACAAGGCCGAGAATATACGTTTGGATGGATGACTGGATGGATGGTTGGATGGGTCAAGCGAAAGGTACAAAGAAAGCGAGAGAAAAGGAAAAGGGTCCCGTGCTCCGCCAAGTCAAAAAGTTGCCAACGCCTTCTTTATGCGGGCTCCCAGAAACTCTGATAAATTGCCCTAAGGGTCTGTCCCCCTTTCTGACAGATCTTCAGGTGTCTCCGTGGCTGACAGGCAACTGTCAAGCGGTTTGTGGGCATTTAATCTGAATCTGAATGTGAATCATCATCGGATACAATCCACTCCCAACAGCACATCCATCAACCCGTCTGGGACGGTCTGCTAAACCAATTATACGATGCTTAGGGAATCCATCAAATGGCCAACGCCATTACGTCTGGCCGGAGTCTGGAGCTGCTACTGCTGCTCAGTTGGCGGAAAGTCTGCAACAACAATGAAAGTTTATCGTGCATTTAATGCGAATTTCAAAGGGGACTGGGACTGGGACTGGGACTGGGACTGGGACTGGAACTGGGTGCGTACCCTCCCATTAAAGCCACACTTGCCACAGTCAGTATTTTCTCTTTGCCACGACTGCGATTGAGTCGCCTTGGTCCCTGGGAAACTATTCAATCAGCAGCGGCACCAAGTCTGGGGCCAGATGCCAATGCCCGGCGGCTTTGTTTGCTTTTTGCCAGTTTTTCGCCTTTGTGTGCGGGCCAGAAAGTCATTATAACTTGGCTTTCTTAACTGGCAGCGTCAGCCAAACAATGTGTATATTCTCGCTTTTCAAGTGGCCTCCGTTGAACTCTGACTTTTGGTCACTCCTGCCATTGAGTGCGAGTGCGTAGCAAATTGCTTCCATCACGTTGCACTCAGCTCGGTCGGTGTGTGTCTCGGCCTGATTTGCGGTCTTACTTTTCGGCGAATTTAGGGTCCTTGTTCCGGCGGCAGGATCCATTGGAACAGGCGTAGGTATAGCTGGGTAAATATTTACAGCCGTGTGTGGCCTGGGCTCTCGGGGAATTTGCCCTCGCATTTTTGTTTGCCAGCGCCTAGCGTCAATATTGTCCCTGTAAATTCCTCGTTTGCTTAGCAGAAGCATCAGCATCAGGAGCATCAGCAGCATCAGCAGCCTCTGTAAAGCTGGCGACAAACAAGCCAGGAGCGTGACAAGGACAATGGGTCGAGCGGAGGTGCAGTCATGAATTCGCCATGAGGCCAGCAGAGAGCTGCTGTGTGTCCGGGAATCTGTTGTCCTAATAGCACTTAGGGCCTGGCCAGGAAATGCAAATTACGGGCGAATGTCAGCAATTATAGACTACAAATTGGAGTCCATCACAAAGGACGGAGAGCGAGGGGGCGTGAAATGCCAACGCAAACCCAAAACCCATTCCGGGTCTAAGGTAATGGAAGCCTCCGTAATATCGTATGGCCCAAGGCCCAGAAGCCCAAATTGCTTTAATGTGCGCCTGCGGTGACCATTGTCCAGAAGTTCTCCACGCTCCATGGCATTTATCGGAGACATTGACGCACTAATTTCCCATGATTGTCATGAAAATGTCAGGGCAACAGTAGGAAGTGTGCACGGAAAATGAAATTCTATTCTATTAAATAAGAGAAGATCATATTTCCAAGTTAGTTTGAAACATAAGTTGATGTTACTAAAACAAACAAACCTCAAAGGCACTTAAAGCACACTTGTCAGAGATTCAGGTATAATTAAACCCCATCATTTTCCCTCAGTGTCCTCCTAGAAATCATTAGCATCATTCAGTCATTCGAAAGTCGTGGGCCGTGATGAGTCTTCAGCTGCTTTTATACTCGTTGTCGCATTCCGCACTTACACGTACTTATTAGCTTACTTATTCCGTCAACGGCTGTCTGTCTGGCTCTTCTGGGGACGGCAGCGGGGCGTTGTCGAGTTGCACGCCTGCCTGGACATGAATAATGCTCGTTTATTTGCCTTGATGCGCAACGTGGCGTATACGCAATGTCTCAACAAGGCGTATTCACCCAAAAAATGTTTGCTCTCGCCGACATTGTTTGTTTTGCCGGTGCCACTGCTGCTGTTGATAATTTAATTTCCGCACCCGCACCGCCCCGTCCAAGGATCTCTCTTCAGTTTGCGGCTGCTCCGACTTTATTTTTGAGCCATTTGCATTCTCCGAAATCCGTACATACATAAAGGTAGACCACACAGGTGGACGACTCTCCGAAGGACTGTGACATGGAAAACGCATTTACGCTTTAGCCTGAGAGAAAATGGGGACCCTGGAAACCCAATGGGATTTGTTTTTCCGGAATTTAATTTCCGAACCAGCAGCACCAGAAATATGTGTGGCTGAATTTCCTTCTGGGCAGAAAATGGGAAAAGGAGAATAAGAAGCGAGACACCGAAACAAATACAATTAAAACCATAACATGTTGCCGTTGAGTATTTTTCTTAAAAGGAAAACTAAATATAAAATGTATTTTCCCGAGGCCAAGGCCAAAAGCAATTAAATTGGCTTAGTTGAACAATCAATAAGGCTCAAAATCAAAGAGGTTTTTTGAGAAATCAAAGGCTTATACAAAGCCGAAATGAATTTTGAAAATGTGCTACCAGTTTTTGACATATTAATAGCTCCGGGATTATCACCTCTTTATTTTAATTCCCCTTCGGCTCCAGTTACCCGAGCAATTAGTCAAAGGGCCTACATTATAGTACCAGCAACCCAGGCAAGGCCGTAGGGGCTTTCCTGAATTACCTGGATCCTTCTCGATAGGAGGGGGGTGGCTAGGACCCGTGTCAGATGGCAGGCAAACTGTGGGCTTATTAATTAGCTGAAATGCGCATGAATTACTTATACGACGCGTGGCCCGCGCTCACTCATCAACAGCCAGCTCGAGCCCTGTCACTGACAAACGACATCGCGTTTCGGCCACATCGAGCTGCCAATTAATTGCTGCTCTCCCCTCGTTTGGCAAATTTACAGCCAGCCACTTGATGGGCTGCTCATCATCAATTCAGCCGGCCAGATGCTGATCTTACGGCCGATTTATATTGTTATGGCGGTGGCTTTAATGCCGTTAGCACACAATAAATCGATTAGACGCCACCAGACGCCGCCCCGTTATCGTTTATCGCCTATCCACCAGTCTAGGTGGCTTAGATGTGGGCGTGGCTCCTGTAGGTGATTGGCGGCATGATGAGGATATGGCTGAGTGGCGGCGGTGGATGGACTTTGTGATATACGAGCCAGTTTGGCGCCCGCATGCGGATGCTACTATGTCAGCCCAGTTTGGGCACACAGCTCGAACAGTTTGAACATTTTAATTAAATTTCAATTGTTGCCCAGCCGCACACACAAACACAAATTTAAGCTGGTCCAAAGGAATTAGGAAAGGATGCAGCTGGAAGCTGGATATTGATTGATTTGATTTTTCAGCGTGAATTTTGGCTGATTTATATGGGTTGAATATTCAACCCATACATATGTTTTCTAATTACATTTTTAATGTGTTTGAACTTATATTAAATAGGTTTAAAAATTTATAAGAAATATACTTTCAATGGGAATAAATTATTAAAAATTCGAAGGGGCTTTAAACATAACATAATCATCATCAAAGCCATGCAAAAAGGAATCAATTTTTTTTTATTTGGTACCAAATTTTGTGATACTTTGTAAGTTTTAGATTTAAAATTTTGCATCACAATTTTGGACATTTGTGTTAAAACTTTTAGTGATTTCTGTAGGACCCCAAATATATTTTAAATGACCAAAAAGAATCAAGAGATAAAACCTAAGGCAATTAATTGTATGTAATAAAGAAACATAAGCAAATGTATCTATGTATAAATCCCCTTTGTTTAATATTCTCTTATATACAAAAATGAACTTACATTGCAATTTAAAATCTCTTTGAGTTAAACTAAAACATTCCCTCGCCAAAAAGGAAAACTAATCAAATTATTTGGCCTTTTGCCCCGTACACTAAATTGGCTGTCCGCCCAGAACCTTTATAGGCAAATAGAGTTTGGCAGGAAGGACCTGCTCTTTGGCAGAACAGAGGGCAGGACCTGCGCTCCGTCTCCTGCTTTTTTAGCGGATTGAAAAGTTGGCTGAATGCTTAAAGGGCGTATAAAGCACCGGCAGCAACACTTCAACGGCAGCAGCACCAATGTCGATGAGGCTACTCAACGTCGGAGCTTTGAAGTGGCTGCCGGAGAACTGAAGGGTTCCAGTTTAAACTTTTTTCAAGCATTTTCCTTCTTTTTTTCCCGGTTTTTCCTGTAAGCGTAACAATGGCGCCACAGTAATCACTTAACGAACTGGTCAGCGTGTGCCACAAAGGATGCAGGAGGCGGGATAGAAGGACGTGGATACCGTACCTTAAAGGGCTTGCTGTTGTCCAGCTGGGCAAAGTCCTCGTCCGCCGTGGTGGGCGGCGGCGTGGGCGTGCTGCTGTGCGGCGATAAGGCCAGCTCCAAGGTGATGCTGTCCGCCGCATCGTCTCCGTCCTGGTCCAGCTCGATATCGTCGCCATCCGTCGCGTCCATCTCCTCGGTGCGCGTAAGGGTTCGCTGCCTGGACGGTGGCACTGCAGGCTTCGCCTCGGGCTCAGGTACGGCAGCAGCCTCTGGTCCTGCCTCTGGTGGCATGCCACCAGCCTCCTTTGTCTCCTCCGAGGCCGCCCCCGCCGCTGCATTCATTTCATTTGTCATTTGTTGTGTTTGTGTCTCTCGGAAACGTTCACGTCTCACGTCTGGACTCCTTGGGACTGGCTGTGGTGTTAGTTGCAGAGCATGATTTACGACAAGCCAGGCAAATTTCAAAGATAATTGAAATATTCTGTATGGCACTTTAGAGGGGGAAATGCCCAACACAACTACCAAACTTTGTGTTATTGTTATTTCGGTAAAATGTATGTAGTTTGCTCTGCAGAAATGTTTGTAGAGAAAATCAATGTTCGGCCTTTGGCTGGTTTTTTTTTGTTTTAAAAAAGTTTCACCATTTGCAAAATGCTTCCATTTTAAGGCGAACATAAACAAAGAGCCTTTTGTGAAATAAAGCCAGAACAAAGGAGCGAGCATGCTTTTTTATTTGTTTTGTCTTATAAGTATATAGTATATATTATATAAAACAAATTGAAGGCAACGAATTTAAGTTTAGAATATTATTTAAATATTAAAACACATTTATATTTAAAATAAAATTTAACTTGCATTCTAGTTTAATGACAGCTTTATATTTTTCTAACTTTAGTGGGATATATAATTTGTAATACCTTTTATATTTTTAGAATATTCTTAAAAACTTTTAAGACAAATAAATCCACACTAAGAACCTTCCTTATATGCCATAGCTTTCTTTCCCTTCTTTACATCCATCAAACTTTCCCTTTACTCCTTTTTATCCTTCCATTACCTGGCACATACAATTTTTAAAAACGAATTGTTCACATTTTATTGTTATAGTACGCGATTTCCGACTTGAGATCGCGAGCGGCCGCCAAGTGCCACAAAAGCCGGCCGAACTTGGAATAAATTGCCAGACGTCTGTGCGTGCTGTATTTAAATAAGCCTGGCCAAAGGACTCGACTCGTCGAATTCGCCGACAGCTTCGGCCAGAGCAAACACACAGAGCAAAGACAGCAGGACCTGCAAAGACACACAGCAAAGTCTAACCTTCGGCGAGCTTTGGCAAAGAGAGCAGGACACCGGAAACAGAGAGAGGATTCTGTTAAGACTATGTTAGCCGAGCGGGGCGTGCCAAGGGTTAACAAAGAAGCAAGTCCTGGGATCGGGACTCTATGACCTGTGAAGTGGGTAAAGTTTACTGGAGCAGCTGCAAATAGTTCCACTTAACCGGGGGACAGGACCACAAAAAGCAGAAGATAAACATATACAAGGCACAGGCACTACCACTGGTGGCGGCCTGCTAGCAAATATAAATATTTTAGCCTGAACTTTGCGAGGGTAAGGGCAAAGTTTAAAATTGCAATAAAATAAAGTTTGCAATTCGGGCCAAAATCTCTCGCTTCTGCCCCCTCTTTTGCCGGGCAGAAAAATGTCACTTCGGCATAATGAGCTGGGCTGCATAATTAAAATCCTGGGCAGGGGGCGAGAGAGAGTCCTCGGAGAAAGTTTTCAACAAAGGTGCACAGACAAAAGCCGTCGCGATTTATTGGCCCAAAACTATGGGAAGCCGGATTTTTACCCGGCAAATGGATTGCTTAAAATTCATAGAATCTGGCTCAATTGTTCGATATTTATAGCCAGAGCCAGAAAATATTAAGCATACGCCGCGTGTACAGGGACTGGACGTGATGCCGGCTCCCGTCACGTGATGGGATCCGAATCCAGCGGATTGGGTGTCGCCTCTTAACTGCATTTTCCCCGATTTCCATTCAATTGTCACACTCTATTCAGAGCAGGCGGGCTGACAACATGTTGTGCATATTTAAGCCCAATGCCAGGGCCGTGGCCGCACGCTCATCTGTTTATTCGCCCTTCTGGGCAATCATTTCCGCCTTACGTTTTCCATTTCCCGCAGGCTTTCGGTGGAAATTATTTATGGGCCGCGGTCCGCTAATTGCGCATTGGGGCGTGGCGCGAACAACTTTTCGCATATGCAGCAGCACACACCGACCATCAATTTAAATGCATAGACCGGGGCAGCAGGGCTCATGGCGTTGCAAATTGAAATTTATGCGTCTGCCGTCCCGCCGAGGTAAACGGCGGAAGGAGGTGTCGTATTCCCTTCATCATCAGCTGCCACGTTTAATTGCGATGGCTGGCGACCTTCGTTGTGTCTGGGCAGTTAGATTAATTAACTCACATGTCATCGCAAAGGTCACACGCTCGTCGTCGTCGTCGTTGTCGCATGTGGCGATGATTAATGGCCTTCGATCCTGACCAGGACCTTTGGTATTCAGTCATGGATATACTGCTCTTGCTGATGCACTTTTTGCCAAAAAACAAAAATCCCAAGCGCTGCTGGTAAATGGCAAATATTTGCACCCGCTGTTGCCACCGCTTTGTCGACAGTCCTAAATGAAATTAAATGGAAAAAGGAATTGGTATGTCAATGCGAAAAAAGCCACGACAAACAATTTAATTAAATTAAAATAAATGCAAACTGTGAAATGGGAAATAATGAAGGGAAACAGACACTGCTGGTATGTAACAAGCAATTTACATTCACCATTAATGGCATACTTAATTATTATGTGTGTGCACACATCAAATGGGCTTCCATTGGTGGTGTGCCTGAGCCGGGCTTAATGGCTGTGTTATGTGTATTTATTATGCTCACACGATATGTCTCAATAACTCGGCACTTCGAACACGCAGTGCATCGAACAGTCGAATTCACGCTCATAACGCTGGCATTCCGCTGACCGATCTGTGGTAGGAATCATGCCATCAACGCATTGCCGCATGCACGGTGTGCTCCAAGGATGGGCCACCTCCTGGTGCGGAGCCACCCCCTGGCGTTGCTCCATCCCCTGCTGCTGCTGCTGCCCCGCCTCCTCCTTCTGCTGGTCCTGCCAAAGGTCGTTCGCTCGGATAACCTGCAGCGTCAACAACTGCATCACGATAAACAAAATGGTTAATTTCATATTTGTGTTGGCCAAACTTGCTTAAATTTTCATTACTGACAGTTGCCTCCGTGACTGGGGGCTGAGTACACCGAGAAAACTTATTCTAGTAAGGTAATATTATAAATACATTGAAATACTTTATAAAAAAAAAATGTCTTTGAATACACTAAAACATTTTTTAAAAAATTTAAGTCAAGGAGTCTTCTGCTATATAAAAATTAGTACTAGGAGGAAGAAAGGTTCTGAAATATTGAAATTTGAACGTCAAGAAATTTTTAGAAGAATTAAAGGTCTTAGGAACTTAAGTTAAAACAATAAAGAGAATTTAACTTTAAAAAGCCGAAGTTTTGTATACACTTACAGTGTTCAATTAGATCGTAGCACTGAATAGAAAAATTATCATATCTAAACCAAAAATGATTTAATTTCCTTTCGGAAAGCTTTACTGGGTTAGTTTTTATTAGGTTAATAAATCCGCTTAATAAACTCAAAATTAAAAAGAAATAAACATTTTTTCAAATTTTTTTTGCCAATTTTGACGATATAAAATTTCAAAAAATGAAATAAAAAATGTTTTCTTCCAATCATGGCTAAGTTGACTCGGCTTTTGATGCTGATCAAGCATATATATGATTTATAGTGTCAGAAAAAACTCCTTCACTGAGTTCCAGGCTTCTAAAAAAAAAATAATACCCTGCAAGGATATACAAAAGTTAACATTATGGATTGTTTATGTTAAAGGATACCAAATATTTTCAACATAAATATTTGTATTTTTTTCCCGGTGAACTTGTATCCTTGCCCATAATGACTTCCGGGGTGGCATAAGCAAACATCCAAATGAGGCAATCTAAGCAGCAGTTTGCGGCTGCCTGCGGCTCTGGCTGCACAATTATGAACCGCCCCCAGGACTCGCACACTCACACACACAAGCAAAGTAAGCTCATGCATCGGCTCCAAACACCCACCTCCCTCCCACCCGCTCGCGTGTGGGTGGAAATGTGCCACGGGGCGCATTAGTAATGCCCATTGCGGCGGCATCTATTACACAGCGCCTTGTTTATGTGCAACACTCACAAGCTCATGCCCAAGAGCCAGCGGCGACTGCTTACCATGACCCCCGCCATCCCCCGCTAAGGATACTCGAATCCCTGCTTACCCTAGCCTTGACATTTATTTGGGGGAAATGTGTATATAAAGGCGAAGAAAAAAAAATAAACAAAAAAAAGGCAAGCAGCAAAAATTGTAGAGAATTATGTGCTCGTTTGGTAGAAAAGCGACTCGTTAGAGACTTCATTCGATATGTTGTTTACCCAGCCACGCCCCCCGCCGTTGCCCCAGTCGATGCTTTTGACATTTCTGCCTTGGAAAACCCCCCATTTTTCCCGTCGCTTGGTTGTGTGCAACAAGCGCCATAGACCGGATTAAGGAATAATGATGATGAATGAATGAATGGCAATGGAATATAGTGCTGGAATCTGATTTGATATTTACCGAAAATTAATCCAGCATTGAGTGGTTGGCTTACAAAACTTACAGATATTTTAAGGAAATTCCACAGTGGGAGGAAAAGTTAAAGAAAATCTATGTGGGAAGCTAATGAGCCTTGAAATGAGTTAATACAAATTATAAATATAACTATCTATATTAAGATGCACCAGAAAGCACTTTAAAAATGTTTTTAAAATTATACATTAAAAAATGTTGAAGGTGTAATATAGGATTTTGAGTTATATAATATATCTTATATTAAAACAAGAGAGGAAGCTAACTTCGGCAAAGCCGAAGTTTAAATACCCTTGCAG
>JAEIHY010020101.1:4361-33906 GCA_018904565.1 Drosophila tsacasi | reverse complement strand
GTTGTTCATCTTCGGCAGTACTGCGGCTGCTCCCCAGATTGCATTTCCTTAATTTCCATCCAGCGCTCATCTTTCACATTCAAAACCATCGTCATCATCATCATTCGTCGCAAATTATTCGCCAAATTCCGCTGGAAGGTGAAACAGGTGCAGGTTCATATACTCCGCGTCCTAGGGGAATTTTTGTGTTGTGTTTTTTTTTTAAATCTGCAAATGAGGGACATGCAAATATTTGGCAGATACTTTCCGCAAGGCAACCCTTGACCCATTATAATGTGGGAGAAGAATTAGGAGGTATTTGGGTTTTTAAAGTGGTGTTAACTAATGTCATACTCTAGGAAATGAAAGAAAATAAACAAGAAATGTATGGAATTTGTATGCTTAAATGCTAGTTGTACAAGCCTTAATTTAAAGCTTAACCAAATGCTTAAAGTCCGTTTAAAAACCATAAAAACAAATTAATCAAAGTCTATAAATCAAATGAATTCCTGTTTATTTAAGCACAACATAAAAACAAGCAGCAAAGCTAATTTTATGCTCACTTTTTATTGAATTTTACAAGAAATTGAATGAATAAATGTCTTGTAAATCGCAAATAATAATGATAAATCACATAAAGTGTAGGTTTAAAGTAAGAGTGAAGAGTATATTTATTACCTCTACTATTTTATATCAAATATATATTAAATATCAATTATCATATGTTAAAGGATTTTCTAAGGGAATTAAAGCTCTGTTTTATCGATATTGGGTCATTATTTTGTCGAAAAGTCATAAAATCTTTGTAATGAAAAATACTCCCATATCCATTAAAATCTTTTTTTAATGACCTTTTAATTCTTCCCTTCTGAGGCCACATTTTTGCACACAATTTTCAGTAAACAAGTAAATTAAAAGAAAACCCTTGAATGCATTCCTATTATTTCCTTATTTTCCACATGAAACTACATTTCCCATTTATCACCGCCGAGATACATTATGCATTCTCGCGAATACATTCTGCTGGCCATTTGTGCGAATTATGCACGCCGCATTGCCACGTCTTAATGAATAATGCCATGCCACAGCGATTCTGAGGCATATAATCAGCGTCGCAGCCATCCATTCATCTTTCTGCTTTCTCCGATGGCCTCAGCGGCCGAAAAAATTGCGTACAAATGCGCTGCCATCTACACCTCGGCGGGCAGAGATACAGATACTAATTATTATATTGTATCTCTTGTGACTTTTATGTAACAGGCAGCAGCAACGACGCACACAAACAAAGGCAGACGGAACCATTTAAATGATATTATATTTACATAAATAAACAGAAACAAAAGCACGCGAAGAAAACAATTAAAATTTTCGTTTACAAAACGACGGCACTTGGCGTGGCAAGCTCGAAAAAAAAAAAAATAAAAAGTACTTAACGGATTCGAACTGACATCGGGAATGGGTTCGGTTTTTGGGTTTGTTTTGAATGGGAGATTTTCGTGGAGATGATGATGCTGTGCAAGATATGATGTGATGTGTGTCTTCTTTTTCTGGTGGGTGCCACTTTTCGGCGTTTAATTTGTCGAGAGTTGCACTTGAAGTACGAGAAAGTAAATTGAGATAGATGGGAATGGGAATGGGAATGGAAGCCCTCGAGCAGATGTATCTCAGCAAAGATGAATCTGAGCCCGAGATAGTTGCAGTTGCGTTACACTCTACATGCTACATGCCGCGTTACGTAACAGGCTCTCCTGGCCAGAGAGAGAGATCCAGTTAAGATATAGAGTGTAATTCGTAATAGTTGCATTTGAAAATGATTTTTCCTTTATTGTTTGCTTCTGCTGCGGCGAATCATAAGTATAAATAACGATAGTGTAAGTTAACAACAATTAAATGTACATTTATATATATTGTATATATAGTTGATACGAATATAATAAAGTGTATATATATTATATTTGTATATATCTTCTCCTCTGAAAACGCACTTAACTTCGGGCCCATCTTCGCATTGCGGAGGCCACCACCTTCTCGACTTTAGTGTGGAGGTTAGTTAGTTTGGGAGTTGTACATATAGTTTATAAATACACAACACATATACTAAATATATATCTTCATATATATGCCCCGCTTCGGCCTTGGGGGCCCATTAAAAACTCCAGTTATTATTATTGTTCATGGGGCTCCGGAGGGCTTTCGGGTCTCTTTTTCAGTTTTTTTTTCTTCTTCTTTTTCTGTATTTCTTGGCTTTAAAATATTTACAATTGACTCTGACTCGGTTTTAATGGTAGTTTTAATCTTTATCTCTTTTTGTTGGCTGACCATTAAAAGGGGGTTACTTTTCAAGGGTTTTATTTATTTTTTCTTGAGGGACGGGGGGTTGCTCTACAACACATAGGTACATATACATATAGGTACAAGTTAGTACTCTTTAATGAGTGTTTTAAAAATTATTGTTCTAGCTTAGGAACTGCCATTGTTGTCCTTTATAGTTTTTCAGTTTTCAGTTGTCTTCATATTTTTTTTGTCACAGTTTTTCCAGTTGCATTTAATAAACCATTGAGTGTATATCGATTTTTGGGGTCAAGGGGGAAACCATGTTGCACATTGTGTTCTATATTAAATTAATTAGTTAAACTTGCAAGGGTTTAAATATTTTAATGCTTATAAAAATGGTTAAAACTTAGGGTTCACTGTATTTCTGGTGATTTATTTGGTTTATAAATATATAAATCAAAGCTAGTTAAAATAATTTTAAACCAACATCTTTAAAATAACTTTCAATAATCCTTTAATTTATTTTAAGGATAAAACAATTTTCCTATAATACCTGACTTTAAAATATACCAATATCCAAGGACCAATGACCATAGTTTGAAGTGATATTATAATCTCTGTATTGATTTAAAAGGGTTTTCAGATTATAAAAACAAACCGAGTGTTTATTCTCAGCCTTTAAAAGAGGTCCTCCTCGCAAGGGTCATTTAAGTTTTGTTGAGAGCGAAAAAAAAGGGTCACAAGCCTTTGAAAGTGATTTCCCAGAGTGTCCTTCTACGCTCGAGACTCGTTCAGAAAGCACTTCAAAGTGATTTCCCAAAGAAAAAGAGAATCCTTTGCTCCATTTATTTGTCCATTTTCACGCACTCCGCTCTTCGTCTCAATTGGATTTTAATCCTGTGAACAGCCCTTTTTTGTCGAGATTCACTCGCATGTCCAACATGGTTTCCCCCCCGAAAAAAATACCCACTTCAAACTTCCAGTTGTCAGTTGCTGTTGTTGCTGTTGCTGTTGTTGCTGATGCCAGGTGTGTGTGTCGTCAGGTTGTGTGTGTCAGGTGTGTCTGAGATCTCTTAATAACGTCCATAGTTGGGTGCAAACCGGGCACCGTCGCCGCCCAGCTCATCCAGGGCACCCATGGCACTCAGCTTTTGTAGCCAGGCGGCGTTCGAGTTGCCGTTGGACGCACGTAGATTGTTGTTGCTGCTGCCACCGACACCACCACCTCCGTTGGCCTCATTGTGCAGACGCAGTGGGTGTTGCTGCTGCTGCTGCTGCTGCGGGTCCTCATTGCTTAACTCCAAAATCTGCAAACACACAAAACGCAAGAGGGAGAAAGAGTTAAACTCCGGAGTCTGTTGTTATGGTTGTTATAATTATCGTATAGTTGCTGTTGTTAACACGACCGAGGCGACGCGGCCCCCCGCCGTCAAACAGCCGTGAGTTATTTCAAAAAAAGAAGAAAAAAAAAGAAGAAAATCTGTTGAAATCTTATTTATCCAACGTGGGAAGTTCGTCACAGATTTTTAGTTATCTCGCATTTTTTTCGTTAATTTTAATTTTTTGCTGCGTTTTTTTTTTTTGTTGTATTTTTTGGCGCATCATTAAATCGAATGAACTTTATCTGTAACGAAGCGGCGGCTGTCTGCTTCTGTTGTTTGCATGTCTTAACCCATTCGGGGCCAAGGGTCGCCAAATAATAATAATATGTTTAAAGGCCTCACGGTCTAAACAATTTTATTTATTTTAAGACACCTCTTCAAGTGATTTTATCTTTTGGGTTGCGAAAAATTAGAGGCTATATATATTGCAAGATAAGTATATGTTGCTATGAAATTCATTAGAAATGAGTCTTAAGTTAATATTAAAATTATGAAGGTTTTGAAATCTCTTTAATCATATATAAAACTATAATTTAATATTTCATCCGGTTTCTGAATTTTTTAAAATATTTTTTAGCATTGTTTTTGCCACCATTTTCAAGGGATTCTACACATTAATTGTTAACAAAAAGTATAAGTATAATTTATAATTTATATATAGAAGAGTTGTTAATTTATGGTAACACATTTAGTATTTTCTTTTTGATGTCTTATTCATTACAACCTCTATCCAAACTATTTTATAAACAACTCGACATTGCATTATCGCAAACATTCCATGGTAAACATATAAAATTTGAAGAATCTATCGTCTTATATTTTCCAGCCCACCCAAAATGGGTTAAACTTGTTTTGTTTTTTTTTCAGAGCCGTCTCTTAACTTGGCTACCGTCTTTTTGGGCTCCTCATCGCGGCCGCTGTGAGCTCTGATGAGCTGATGAGCTGAAAATGTGTTAATGGGGGGTATTGTCGTGTAATTATCAGCCGCCAACCTCTTTTTTTTCGGGCTACCACTCTGTAATCCCTGATCTTTTGTTGCTGATGATGTGTGAACGAACAAATACAAACAACGGCGGCAAACGAAGTGAAAAACCTAAAACAATTTCGCGCCAAGTAATTATTTTATTGCTAATTTTGAAGAAGACAAAAAAAAAAAGAAAAGAAAAACAAACCAAAAACTGTTTGCTCCTTTCCCTTTCCTTGGCTTAAATGCCATTAATGGATGGATGGATGCCCAAGGAAGCACTGATGATGACTCCGGAATGGTTATCGCATTGCATCTGCTTGACTCTAAGGGTTGCGGCTGCTGGGGAGCGGAGCCGAGGGGTGGTGTCAGCTGGGCTTCATCTCCCCGTTTTCATTAAGGCCTCGTTTGGACAGTTTAATTTGAGAGTTGTCGTTAAGTGAAAAGTTATGTGATTTGTTTGTATTGCCGCAGAGTCTCCCCTTGGTATTTTTTTGGTGGGTTTTGACCAGGATTGGAAAGGGAGTTGGTTGGCAGATACTTTATAAATAAACAGCTGCGACTTGGGAATCTCTGGGTTGGTTTTTTTCGTTTCTTTTCTGGGGTTCGCATGGAAAGGGGGCCACTTGATGAGTGGTGGTGGTGGATTTGTAGGCTTAGACATTTCGTGGCAAGTGGCGAAAAGAATGTTGAAAATAATTGCCATCAATTGTGGACATCAATGGCGTAATAAGAGAAGGACGAACTTTTACTTTCTTGGTTTCCGAAAGTTTTTATGGCTTAGATATATAAGTATAAAAGTATGTTTTCAGATCAGGAATGTGGTGGGAAATTGATTTGGGAATATATATATTTTTCTTGAAGGAAAGAAAACTGAAAAATATATCCATTGGGTTTAAAGAATAAGAAGAAATTCCGAAATAGAAGAAACCTAATCGAAAAACGAAGGCTTTAATAAGATTTCCTTAAATTCTCTGTCAAAGCCTTAGTTTGTGCGCCAAAATCAGATTTTCATTCTTAATAAATTAATAATTACCTGAGCATTTTGAGTGACTTAACCAATTAACTTGATTTTAGGCAACTTCTCACACCATAACCAAGCCGCATTAAATTGCCTGCCTAATTGATTACGCTTAAAGCCATCATCATCCCCCATCATCTTCTCTTTATCAAATTAACATTTGTGAGCCGCAGTGCTCAACTTAAGCCTTAAATTAGTTTCGAACCCCTTAAAATAATTATAAAGTTTGCCCACGTACCGGCAACCCTCTGGCTATGACACAATTATAATCCAATATATCTCCTAATAAGTCAGGAGAGCATTATGAAATTGTCATTTTCCATACACACGCAGAGACACAAATTGCTTTTGGGAATTCCTTGGCTGGGGGAATGGGAAATGGGGTCCTCTGATGATAATAGCATATAGATTGAAAACAGGAAGGTCGTGTCACTCTGCTGACATCCTGCAGGAGCAGGAAAGAAGGCCATAAGCCAAAGGCCAAGTTATGTATAGTATGTTGTTGTCTCAGGTTCAATGCATTATTGTGTGTCAAGTGCTTTCATTTCGCATTCTGTCGCTTGTCTGCCAAGTGACGTAGCCAAAGTCAACCTTCATCATCTGGCGACGACCACGTCATCGTCATTATTTGCTATTTGACATTTGATTTCCTTTTTCTTTGGCGCTCGCTCGGTCTTACTTTATTTTTCTGCTCGCTTTTATTTTTTTGTCCAAACATGGTCTGCTCTTGGTCTCTCGGTCTTCGGTCTTTGGTCTTTGGTCTTTGTCTGCGTCGCACGTCAGCGACTTATCGATTTGCAGAGGGACCATGACTCAGAAACAAGAGTTTGCAAAAAAAGGGGTTGGAGAACGCCGCGAAGTTGGGAAAAAAAACGCGTAGCCCAGCATCCTAAATTGCAAAATTCCTCAAGTATTAGTTGGAAGTGTAATTAATGTATTTTAGAGTAAGCAATTATGGTCCTTTTAACGCTTAGACTTTTCTCTTAAAAGTAGTTTTTAGCAGATCATTAATTTCTGGGGGGTTAGTCTCAGTTTAATATTAAGAAAGGATTACATTTAATTAGATTAATTAGATATTAAAGCATGCAATCCAAAAGGGTTTAAAAGTATGCAATGATATATTTGCTTTCGTAATTGTAAGTTTTTACTAAGAACCAAAGTTCAAAAATATAATATCTAAGCTAAAAATCCATTAATTTGAAATCGGAAAAGTGTTCTAAGCAGAATTTATAAGGCCAATAAAACAGTATACTGCATTTTGTTATATTTATTTTAAAATAAATTTTTTTTTTTACAATTTAACAATTTAAACCCTTAAAAATTGGTAAAAAAAAGTTTACATTTTTTATTCTACCAAACACGACTAGATCGACTCAGCTATTAATGCTGATTAAGAATATATATGTTTTATAGGGTCGGAAATGACTTCTTCACTGTGTTCTGTGCTTCTAACTGCTATTTAATTCCCCAAAAGAAGTACTAGAATTTAAATATTTATCCTCCAGCATTTTAAATAAATTCCCGCAGTGTTTCAATTATTTGCTACAGATACTCGAATCGCGATGGTATAGCAAACAGTTGCATTTGCAGTTTTGAGCATTTTGTAGGCTGCAAACGACGCGCAGCTGCGGATTTTTCTGCACATCCACAGAGCTAAGTGGGGCTTCCTCAGCGTTGGATACCCTGCTGGCCCCCATACCCGGTCACCTGATTCCTACCCTCCTAGTTGAGCCGCATTTTTGTGTCTTGGTTGCGAAAAAGAACAGGAAACTGTGCCGAAAAAAACACAACACACACATTAAATAACAACAACTACGGCAGCGGCGGCAAAATTGTGCAAAAGATGAGGAGCCAGCAGCAGCAGCAATGAGCAAGTGTTGGCCAAGTGCTGGCGATTGTAGCCGAGCAGGCTCCTCCAATAAATAAGAAAAAAAAGAGAAATAATAAAGTAAAAGAAGAGTCGCAGAGACTTGCTTGCGAAATATGTAAAAATATTTCTGAAATGGTTTTGCAGACGCATGAGAAAACCACACAGCGCCAGGAGGGATGCGGTTAGCAGGAATCTCTTTGGGATCGACGAGGGACCTGGACCTGGACCTGTAACCCTATACCCAGACCCGATGACGTAACCTCCATTCCATTCAATTCCAAAAACCAAAAGACACCATAAACAAAAAGAAACAAGAAAAGGTAGAAGAAACGCTCCGAAAAAACAAAACAAAAACAAGTCACAAAATAAAACCTCAATAATTGGCGACATAATTGCAACTTAATACCACGCTTTGGCTCTCTTTTCATTTAGTTAATTATATTGACAGCGCTCCAAAAAATGCCAATGCAGAAAAACGAACAACTTCGGGCCAAAAAGATACTCATCACAAAAACAAAAAAAATACACTGTCCGAATGCGCCCAGGTGATGACTTTTCACCTGCTGCGCGGCTTCATTAATGCGTGGATGATAAATGTGTACCGATTACGGCATGACTTTAACACGCTATTATTTTTCGGTTTCCAACTTTAAATCACTTGGAAAATATTTAAGAAATGTTATCCGGTTGCACTGATAAATACGTCTTAGGGAGAAGAAATTAAAACATATATAAAATAAATAAGAAATTAACTAACTGGATTTTAAAATTGTTGTAAGAAGTATTTACTTTTTTCTTATTAATAGAAAATCTAGAATTTGGGATCCGTATTACTTTTAGGGTGGAATATTTTACGTAATCGATCCTATTGGTATTTTTCATAGAATTTTGTGTTAAAAGGCTTAGGCTACAGGTTGATCTTCTAAAAAAATTATAACTTATTAGTAATCCTTCGATATTTTAATATTTTTGGTCAAGAACTTTATTAAACTGATTATAAATAAATAAATAAGGAAGGACTCAAATAAATTATACATTTAATTATACTTAACATTTGTAGAAAAAAGGAACTTTTCTGAAAAGGAACAAAATTTCCTCTTACTCCCATTCAAACCCCAAATTCCCAACCATTTTTGCATTATTTTATATACATCTCCCAAACATTAAATCTCCCTTAAATTTCTCTCAGTGTACCATCGCTCACCTGCAGCATCAGTTCACGCAACTTGTCCAAATCGTCGCCATGCGACCTTGTCGGTAGGTAACGGCCATCGACCAAATGCGGTGGAACGGCCAGGAGCAGCACCGTCATCCAGACGAGGAGCCACCTGTGACCACTTGCTGGAGTTGTTGCTCCCATACCCAATCCCGATCCCCTCATTATTGTCGTGTTTGTGGGCGTGGCTCTTGGCACTGCAAAAGGAGACAGAGAGAGAGAGAGAAGAAAAGTGTGTGAATGCCAGAGACGACAACAGACAACAATTGCAGGATTGCAGGATGTGTAATTGGCATTGCATTGCCAATGGTTTGGTGATGGCTTTTAAGGTGGGGTCGCAGTGGGAATAAATCGAATGGCAAACCAGAAATTGCCTTTAGAGTTGAGTAACAGATAAATTATTGTCTGGCTGGGATTTCGATAAATCAACGTGTATAAATGTATATATAAATCTGGGCGAAGGCAGGATGTTATCTTGGGCTTGTCTCTGGGAATCTATTACTGAGCTCACGAGCTCTGGTCTTAATTAGTCCTGGGAAATAATTCATAAGTGAGTTTATAAGAGGGGTTTATTGGGCTTAAATTGGTTAAATTAAAAAGTTATTAGGAAGGAATGTTATTACAAGAATTTTTTAAAATATAAGCTTACTTATTTTAACTTATTTAACTAGAAACTTTTATTTAAAGACGATCAAAGAGTCCCTTTGTTTTTTTTTGTTCTTTTTTATAGCTTGTTAAATACTTCCTTCAAACTGACATGTTTATTTCAACATTATTCGATTTTATTCTATCATATTTCATTCCTCTTAAGTGGCGCTTCCAGGAAAATATTAATTTAAAATTGAATTCACGTTTCCCCTTGGCGCTGGGCAATAATAATAAAAACAAAGAAACTGCAGCCACTCTCACTTGGGTTTTGTTTACCCAATCGAAAGAGGATTACACAATGCTTCGCCAAAATTTATGATTATGACACTGACACTGAACCACACAACTGCACCTGCAGCCCACGCCAAGAGTGACTCACAGTTTCGAGCGTGGAGTTTGGAGCGCAGTTGTTGTCCTGGGGGAGCTTCGAGTTGTAGTTTGAGGAGGAGCGTTGAGGATTCCCTGCTTGTCGTCTTAACTACGTCACGTAGTCTTTGGTGTATATTTTGTTTCGGCGATTTAAGGCAACAGCGGAGAGATGTTGTGAACTAGGATAACAATGTAAGTTTAAGCCAAGCTGCGTGCCAACATTTGTATTTATAGCCAAAAATTGTGCGGCACTGGCCGAGATTTGGTCGAGATGACGCCAGGACGCCGCCTGAGTATCTGTCCGGTCTGTTCTGGCCTCGGAATGCGCTACGCCCCTACGGGGAATTCGAATTAGCCTCCGGTTTTGTTCCTCGTCCTGTCACCAAAGCCGAGAGCTCTGCGCGCGCAGCGTCGCCGCGTGGGGAAAAGCCAACAAATGCCAGTATCATTGTCACCGCCGCACACACTCGTTTACATGTGGGTGTGCTGTGTGGTGTAGTGTGTGCTCTGTGGTGTGTGGTCTGTGTGTGCGGTCGTGTTTGTGTGGCCTCGCAATTCTATTGTCCTGTTCTCGGGCGTCATCATCATAATACGTATACGCCCCGCACTCGCAGTAACACTATCGAGCAGCAGCAGCATCAGCAACTCGTCCTCATCCTGGCCACTAAATGGTTTCGCTTGGCCAACTTTCATGGTTAACTCGTTGCGGCTCTTAGTGGGTTGTTCTTGTCATTGCGCTGAAATGGGTTCCCTGAGGGACTTACTATAGGGATTATATTGAGGGGTGTATTGGTAATAGGAGTGAATTTTGGTTTTCAATTTATTAGAAAGAGTTGTGTTTTTTTGGTGTTAATTAATTAATTTATTTACCAGAGTTAGAAGGTAAAAACCTGTGTTATCAAGTGGAATTATTATATTAAAATGTGGATATAAATATTTGCTTTCTCTTATGTCCCACCAAGTTCAAAGTATTTATATTCTAAATACAGGGTATCACTCCCTTCAAAACGTTAATTATCTCCTGGGAACTTGTTGTTACTGCTATTTGCGGCTGCTGTGGCCGCTGCTGCCGTCGTCATGGCTGCAAATGTTGACATTGCGGGCGTCAATAAATGCTCCCAGCCCCAGGCCCAGATCCCCGGTGCCATCATATAGCTTCGGTTAACTGGAGACCAGCGCAGCAGTCAATTGTTATTGGTTTCTATACTGCACAACAGTGGGGCTCTGGCTCCAACTCCGGCCTGGTTCTGGCCTGGCTCTGGCTCTGGCTCTTACTCTAACTCTGACTCTCATTCTGACTCTGGCTAACTTGCGGTGTTGGCGGCTAAAAAGAACCATTTGTATACCATGCACGACCGATAGACCGAAATTTTTGATATAGCGCAGTTTTGTGTAGCCATTGCTGTGATTGAATACGTGACGGGCATGGGGAAGTGAGGAGACCAGTGTCGGTCCTCGAGGCAAGGGTTTTTACGACCCCCCAAAAAACCCAATGGGGGAATACTAGTAGCAAATATGACCAACCATTCATACACACATTCCTCGGGGTTACCCTTACTCCCGCTGGTTAATTTATGACCCTGTGGCATATAAACGCTTTATGAAACCCAAAAATTGTTGATGCCCATTGCGTTCTGGTTATGAAAACTTCTCAAGGAAAAAAAAAGGAGAATAGGGAAAAAAGATAAAAAGAAAAACAATTACTCAAAAACAAAAAGGGAAAATAATCATTGTTCGTCCTCGGTGGGAGTTGAACCCGCGACATTCGTTGGATGCAAATGAAATTCGTTTTGCGTTGCCCTAGGCTAAAAGCTCTCCAAAGCTCTTTCCCAGCTTCTCCAAGGTATTTCTCCAAAATAAAGCTGATGTCGTTGTTTGTCGAACTTTGAAAACAAGCATCGGTGGTTCAGTGGTAGAATGCTCGCCTGCCACGCGGGCGGCCCGGGTTCGATTCCCGGCCGATGCAAAATACCTTTTTTTTATTTATTTACTTCATTTTTGTATGTTGATTATTACGTGAATTTGTTTGTTTGCTTTGTTTGTTAACCGAGACAGTCCGATTTTAGCAGCTTCATTGTTAAAATTTATCAAAATGTCAATAATTGGTTGTATTGGGGTTTCCCCCGCTGCTGGTCATATGCCAATTCTAATAAATCATGGGATTTGGTTAACATTTTGTACATTTTGTGTTAGGATGAAATATTCCATCAATTGTTGCTGATTTTAATCATTTTACAATTTGACTACTGTGTATTTCGGGGAGGTCATAACATTAAATTTATAATTTCTTAATTTGGTTTTAAACTGAGAGTATGTCTTATGTTTTTACCCTTGGAAGGTATTATAATTTTAGTCAGAAGTATCCTTAAAAACATATGTATGTTCTGCTATTCCTAGTGTAAATTACTGCCTAATGTGGATGAAAAACATTTTTCTTCATAGGAAAAATAATCATAAACATGTAATAAGCTACAAAAATACATTAAATACATCCCTACTTTAAAAATACTGCTTAATTCGGATGAAACCAATTTATTTTCATACATGTAATAAACTAAAAAAAATACTTTAAAATACATTTTTTTAAATTCTCCTACAATTTAACTAAACCTAAACGTTTCTAATAAATAAAAGATCCGATTTCGCATAGTTTTAATTAAGTGCAGATTTTAGCAATACGACCTTGCCTCGGCTGCGTTAATTAAAAGGTGTACCAAATTTAGCCAAGACAACAATAAAAGCGCCCATCGACGCATTAGCCTGAATTAATGGCTTCCTAATCGAATATACTGCACCCATTAAATGGTAAATTCCTAATGGTTTTAGCCTAAATATAGATACCAAATTAGGTATAAATATCAGACAGTTATTCATTTCAGCACTATTAACTTTTTTTAAAATATATTTTATAGCTTAAAAGAAAGATACAAAGCTTTAAAGTCACTTGAAAAGGCTAGCCTGTTCTTGGTTATTAAACATATGCTAATTGAATTGTTAAATCCGAATTTCGTATACGATATTTGCATAGACTTTATTCACTTGATTCGTTTTTACAATTACGTTTACAATTACAATTAGAATTACGATTACAATTACAATTACAATTACAATTACAGTACAACAAAACAAATGGAGGTTGAGTTATATCGCATTTTGATGGAGGGATATGGCTCGTATTAAAATCTTAGCTAATTTATGCTGAATCGATCTTAACTAGAGCTACCGATTAAGTTCTTACTCAAGGTCTACCTTAACAACAACTAAAATACATTCAGTGGCATTCTACCTAAGATTACACTTGTCTCAATTATATATTATATTATATATTATATTGTTAATTGCTCAGAGTCAAAGAGGTGTTATCTAGGGATTACATCTACAGACACAGCACGAAGGAAACAGGAACCAATCCATAAAAATGCCCTTGCAATCGTTATCGGGATCATAGGCGAGCAATCGATGCCATTTGTACTTTTGCTCGCAGCCACATTCGCCCTCGCAACGGGGGGTTTGGGTGTTGCTGAAAAATAATGAGAGAATAATTATTATTATTGTGAAAAATATAGATAATAATAATATGTCCCACTCACCTGCACACCTCCTGATGGATGGCCTGCTCAAAGTGCTGTGTATTTACAATGGCCCGGATTTTCCCCGCCGAATTTGAGGCCCAGTACGGGGTGACAATTTCTATTTTCGACTCGCAGGCATCGAGTCTTCCAGTGCCCGAGTTTCCATTCCCATTGCCACCTGGAGTCCTATTGGCATTGCTATTCCCACTGGAGCCACCACCTCCTCCGGCTCCGGATCCATTGCCTCGATTGCGACTCCCTCCAGCGGCTGCTTGTCGCTTTTTCCGCAGTTGGCCAAAGTAACTATCGCCAGCTTCCACTGGGGCTTCTCCGGCATTGGCGGCAAAGGCTCCGGGAGGTATGAAAATATCCGGTTCGTCTATAAAGCGACGCTTTCGCACCTTGGCCTGCTGCTGACGACCTCCTCCGCCGCCAGGACCCTCCATATTCATCTCAAAGTCCCCATACATCCTTCGCATTAGAGCCTTGTTGTCGTCTATGAAACGTTCGATTTTTTCACTGAAATGTAAGAGAGTATTATTTAATTATTAATATTATTTTAATAGATACTACATACAAATAAATAACACCTACACCCTAAAGTAAAATGCACCAAGAAACATAACATAATTTTTGTTTAAAGATTTTTCATGAATTAATTGATTATTAATCGATAATCTGTTTCATTGAAAACAAGAAAGGAAGCTAACTTCATGTGGGTTGCAAACTTCTGACTAAAATTAGAATTTTATATTATATTATTAAATTTAATTTCGGTATATAAAATGTAACTGTATTTTCGATATGAAATTAAGCTTGATATTTTTGTCGATTTGTCCAATTTTCTTTGAATTACACTTTTTGAAGTAATTCTTAAAAGCTTTTAAGCCATAATCATTAAATCATTATTTCAAAATGCAAATAAATGTATTTATAAAATTACGAAATATGAGACAACAAAAATACATATAAAACTCCTCTCAAAAAAATATACTTTTATTTTAATATATATATCAGATCGATCTTGAAAAGACGATAATGAAGTGGCAAAAATAAATTGATTATAGGGGGAAACAAAAGGTGATAAGATAAGGTCAGCAAATTGACTCTATAGGGTATTCATATCACACCTTGTATTCATTAAGAGAATTGATTAAGAAATTAAATTAATCAATCAATAAAAGCCCTAATAGATAGCTTTCCATGTTAATGAACTCTCTGGAATTGAATTAATGATTTCTAGCAATAAAAGTGATACTTTTTCAGCCTAATGATGAAATCCATGGCATATTGACGCGCTTATGCTAATGAGAACCTCTAACTATGTCAGCTTAGAACAGTCATCCGGATTAAATGTGATTCAGTTCATCTTCTTTTTTTGGCGAAGAAAGAAAAACCGCAGAAAAGCAAACATCCTTGACTTAATCAAGAGAATATATACACTTAAAATATCATATAGGTTTATGAGTATTTTCAAGGGAAATACAATTTCCATTTGGAATTTCCTAGAATAAAAAAAGAGAAGACGGAGAACAATCGGATACTTACATGGGATAACTATTTCCGGCCGTGGGACAGAACAGCTGATGATATCGCTTAATGCATGGCACTCCCTTGATGACATCGCCCCGCACATCCAAGCCCAGAGCCACCGACAAAGCCGTCCACCAGATCTATATAGAAAAACGATTAATATATATATATTCGAAGTATACACGCAGCATTGAGGAAGGCACAAGGTACTGAGATTAAGATTGATTTCGGGACCATAACAAATTATGGCCGGGGTGTGAAAATGACTCAAGTAAGCCATAAACATAAAAGTTCGTTTTATATCTTAAAAAAAAAATTCGAGGAGGTTAGTGCGGGTATAGAAGGTGGATTTTTGTTGGGATTAAGCTCGAGTTTGCCGCGCCATGCGCCGATTTCCAATCTCAACGCAATCTCTCTCCTCGCTCTTCTTTCGCCGTCGTCATCAACATCATCACACCTCTTAATGAAACGAACTCGCACGACCTTCGTGCGCAAAAAACAAAAAGCTCAACAAAATAAAATAACAAAAAAAAAAGGAAAATAAAATAAAACCCCAAATGAAACACAAAATCGTCAAAGTTATTTCCGCAAAATGAGCAAACTCGATCGATATCGAGAGTACACTGTTGCAAAAAACAAGAAAACTAGAACTAAGGGTGGGGATAGATATTCATCAAGTTTAGACTGCAAAAGACTGCAAACTTGAGAATTATAAGTATAGATTAGACGGACAAACGGACACAAGAACGTTAAAAATTAAAATTTATTAAATAAATATTAACTTGTTTGACTTTGTATTAAAAAGTTTTTTAAAATATTAACCTGCTTAATATTTTTAAAAAGAAAAAAACAAATGCCTTTCTTAAATCCACTTTTGTTGTGAATTGTGTTATTTCTCTCAGTGTGACAATTAAAGTGCGCGCGTGCTCAGTGCCTTATAGTGTTCCCTACCGCCCACATTATTCTATTTGTACTTACCGGAATCTGGAGAAACGATCCGTTGTTGAGCTTGGGATAGGAAAAGAGCGGCACCACAGGCACCGTGCCGTTCTTCAAGTAGATCGGTCCCTGGATGGGCGTCACCGTTGGCATCTGATTGTTATTATTCGTCTTATCTGCGAACGGAATGCAAATAAGGCTCGAAAATTAAGTGGAAATCGAAATCATCGCAAAATTGAAATTGAAATTGGAGTGGTTTTTAAATGGCCGCGGTGGCAGTCTGATATCTGCGCTGATTCATGGCAAGGACAGGGACAGGGACAGGGACCGGCGCGTTGTCACTGCATTAATCAGGCTGGTTAAACCCAAAAGCCCCCAGAAAGAGCTGCAAGTGCATACTCCCGGGGTCGGAGACGGAGATCAGTGTCTGCATACAAAATGCAGTTGCAGTTGCAGTTGACACTTGCATGTACGAAGTATAAATTTCATGTCTGCCTGGCATTTGTAATGCCCAGATCCGGATCTTGGGCAGGCAAGCAGGCAGACAGAAAACTTTCCCTTTTAATAATACTGCAGGATGCAAAACGGGTTGGAGAATGTACGAAAAAAGGAGGGAGCAGCACACAGTTCAAAACTTTATATATCTTCGAACACTCATTACCTTTAAAATAGGATTAATCCTTTTAAAAATTATGAATAACAAGAAGTTCTGTGGAATCACTTGATCTATTAGGAGAATTCTATGAGAAGCGCGGAGGAAGGTTCACTTAAGTAAACTATATGAGAAGCGCCGAGGAAGGCGTTCTTAAGAAAATTCTAGAAGAAGAATTCTAGAAGACGGCACGCAAAGAAGGCTCTCTTAAGTCAATTTTAAGAGAAGAACTAAGGAAGGACTCATAAGAAAACTTTTTGCGAACCGTGAAGATATTAAAGATATTTCCCAATTATCCATTTAAATCTGAGAAAGGTATTTAAAAACAGAAAGGAAACTTACTTAAAATAGTAAAAATTCTATAAGAAAAGCTCCCTTTGAATATGTTTATTACTCTTTATACTATCTAAGAATCCACGTTATATATTTTTCTTTATTATTTTTTTTTTGTTTTTCCCACATTAAACCCCCTTTTTTTGCCAGTGCATCATAAAATCATGTCACTTTTCAGCTAATGAGAAATTCCTTTGGGCAGGTTATGAAATAGATTCTTTGTGTTTCTGTGCACTCTGATCTTCAGTTGAGATGGCTTCTTTCATGATACATATCTATATTATTTTTTCTGCCTGCACAAAGGTGGAAAACCCAGTGTGTTGATGAGTACTCGAAGGCAGCAGCCCCAAACTCCTATGCTGTGACTTTGGTTGGGTCTTGCGTGCCTGCGCACGTCTTCTTCATATATGAGAGCTGGTTCATGAGCGTGTTTTTTTCTGGGGGGGATTGAAACGCGACTTCTTCTTGCATAATAGCCCCGTAACCGAGTTGAGTACTTGAGGTCTGAAGACTGAAGTCTGAAGTCTGGGCAGGTTGCTGGCTGGCTAATGCCTCGCGAGATTGAGATGAAGGTGGAGATGTGCGATGTGCGATGGCGATGGAGATGGAGATGGAGTGGCAGTAACAAAGAGGCGCCACAAGCTTTGGCCGAAAGTGAAATATCCAAAAAAGTGAAGCTGACAGTTTTTCCATGAGGACAACAAGGGCAGATATGGAAAGAGATACGCCGATACTCGAATAGATGGATACAGATACACCCTGGCACAACATACATAAATCGTGATGCGTGTTAGTTACTATAAAAGTCAAACACTGGCCATTACTGTCTCGAAAGTGACCTTGCCGGATCGGTTTGTAGACCTTTGACCTTGTCGCAAACGCCGCTCCGTTCGCTCGGGCCTGAGCGCGCTTGTTTACCCCACCAAGCCTCCGCTATTTGTTATAGTTGCTCATAGTCGCTTCTCCTCCTACTCCTCCAACTCTTCCTCCCTCGATCTTGTGGAGAAGTTGCTCCCAATTGGAAAGACACACACAAGAAACAATTAACATGACTTTGGGTCGTGTGCAGACGTGGGACTCTTCTGCGGGGCTTATCACCCGTGTGGATCTACACTACACATGCTCCAAATACCTTTTATAATTATTTAAACAATTTAAGACTCAACACCAACATTTGTTTTTATTTATTAAATTGCTTAGACTGGCATCGGATGAGAGGTATAAGGAAATGTACATTCGTATGGAATGTTTGCTCTGAAGAATTACGCGAGGAGAGCGGACAGGAATTCCCGGCTTTGGGAGAGAATTGAGGAAGTAATTCTTGGGGCTCTTGAACTGGATTTTTGGGTTGTTATTTGACTATAATATATAGTTAATTAGCAACAGCAGAAATGTTTTCTTGGTGTCGTACAAATACCCACAAATAATGGCAATGAATAAGATAAGAATTAAATAATTAAGTGAGTGAACATTTAAGTAAATTTTGTTGGAATTCCTAAAAATATTTGTTAGAGTAATAAATTGGTATTGTTTTTATAAATCATAACAAATAATACTCTATTAAAGGAAAACAAATTAGAACATTGGTCAATGTTTTCTCCCTTAGGTACAGTTTATGAGAAGCGCAGAGGAAGGCTCTCTGAAGTAAAATTTAATTATTTTAGGAACAACCGCATTTAAAATTGGTTAAGAATGTTATTTAATACTTTTTGTTACTATTAATTTTTTTTTAAATAAGTTTCGAAGAATTAAGGAAGTATTAGGAAGAACTTTTGTGGTATTATCCTAGATTCTTAGTTCATCGAAAGCGCCGTTATAGATTTCTTAAATTTAGAATGCTTACTAATTAATTTAGACTCTGCTAGAACCGTTCTTGAGTAAGGACTTATATTTTATTTGAAAGCAAGGCTCTCTATTGTGACTCACCCTTCTCCTGACCCTCATAGTACTGGCCCTCCTCGCCATCCTCCTCCTCCTCGTCCTCCTCTTCGCCCTCCTCTACATCATAGTCGAGCACTGCATGCACCTGAGTCCTGGATCCCTGGCCAGCCTGAACCCTTGTGAAGCCCGGCGCCCGCTCTGGATAATTATCGGGCGGAGCAACGCCATAGGTCTGGGCAGGTTGAGCCTCCGGCTTGGCCTGCCTGGAGCGCTGCGTCTCCCGCGGTGGGGGTGGAGCAGGTGGCGGCTGTTGGAGCTGCGGTTGAGGTGGTTGCTGCTGCTGCGGCTGCCTGCTGCCAAAGCTGGTAATACTAAAGCTGCCGCTGTTCTTGGTGAAAGTGGCACTGGCACTGCCATGGGCATTGAAGAACTGCTTCTGCTGTGGCAGCTGCTGCTGCTGCTGTTGTCCTGGCTGCTGTCCCGGAAACCGCGAGTATGAGCCCTCCGCCGGACCTCGGGTCTGTGTGGTCAGCTGGATGGAGCTCTGACCCGAGGCACTGCTCGATCTGGAGCTGGAACTCTGAAAGGACACGCTGTTCTCCTGCTGATCCTGCTGCTGCTGCTGGACCTGTTGCACCTGCTGGACCTGCTGCACCTGCTGTTGGATGTGATAAACCGAATTCCGGACAGAATTTGGTGCAGTGGGCGGCAAGTAGGCATTATTATTATTCTGCTTTCGTCGACCGCCAGTATTCTGGTATTGATAACCGCCCACGGATTGTGGCGGGGCATAGGGATTGTTCTTGAAGAACTCTGGATTGGTATCAGTCGGAGACTGCTGCTGCTGCTGGGGCTGCTGCTGCTGGTGATCCGCCGGCGAGTACAATAGATTATTTGTATTGCTGGCCAACTGATGGATCGGATGAAGGGGCGCCAAGGTGACACCCCACGGCTGGCCCAGGGCACCGAAAGGCAGCGAGAAATTGGTCAGAGCCATGTGGCGGAGGGAGGGGCGCTCTCGGCGATCAGTGATTAAACGAAAGACTCAGGCCACGAACTCGATTTGGACGCGCATGCGACATCATCTAGAACAGATATCTTTCCAGGCAGCGCACGGAAATTGATGGGCGCTCGCTCTCGAAATTGATTTATGCAAAAATAACAAATCAGTCAGAGATCCGCTCACTAGCTCACTGGCACACACACTCCGCACTCCGCACTCCAAACACAACACACACACACGCAGCTACATAAGCTAGATATATACGGATATATATGGATATATGTGCAAACGATGTTGTTGCTATTAAATAACTTAAGCGCGATCTCGAGCTCCGCGTGCGTCGTCGTGCTAAAAAAACCATTCACGACAAGCTGACAATCGAGACTGAGCGCCCGTTCTCGTGGCGTGCGCCTTAAAAAAACTAAAAAAAGCGCAAAAAAAAACACCTTAACTTAACTTAATGGCTTGGAAAATGTTTCAACTCTCGAAATCTCAACAAAAATCTCCGCAAGACTTGAAACATTGCGCTCAGAGTGCTCAGAGCTTGGATCTGAGAGTTCCCTCAATCTCTGAATCTTTAAGAGCGCGAGCGCTTTATTATCTGTCGATTTTTTCTGCTTTGGCAAAATGAAAAATAAAACCAAACCGGAAAATAATCGATACAAAATCGAACGAAGCGGCAATGCTCTTATATGACTTATTTTGGGTTTTAATCTGGAGTTTATACAGAGTTTCTGAAAGAAAAGAAGAGGTTCTTGGAACCTATATCAATATTTATAATTATTTTCTGAATTATTCTTTATAAAGTTATCTTAGAACTTAATTATATATTTTAATATAAACTTTTTAATTTCATAAAATATAATACAGTTTTTTTTAGTTCTCTCTAGAATAGTTCTTTACAAATTAATCTTAAATATGTAATATAATAATATCCTCCAGATGGTAGACCTTATTGAGAGTTGAAAAAATAAACCTCTACAGGTTCCTCGACTTGCATCAATTAGTGCACATAATTAAGACACTGTAAATGTATTCAGTGAATGATAGATTAACCCCAAAAATAATACATTTAATTTATGTATTTTGTTAAAAACAACGTTTGTGAGGGATTTCCTTGCAGAGTGAATGTAAAGTTGCTGACAGCTGCTGCTGCTGGCTGCATATCTTAATTTTATTCAGGTCTTTTATATTATTTTTGTAGCTTTAAATGTTTTGATTGAGAAAAGAGGAGGAGTTTTTATATTTAAACTTAAAATCAGGTTTTAAATAGTTTTAAAAGCAGACAGAATTTTATGCAAATAAGAATTACTGAAATTAATTAATTGAAGTCTTAAGAATCGCTTGAATAGGAATGTCTATCGATAGATAAGCTCTCTTAATATAATATCAAAAATATCGTAAAATATCTATTTATCTAATATATTGCATGATATATCGATTTATCGCTCATATATCGCAGGGTTAAAATATCTATACATTAACTTTCATTCCAAATATTGATATACTAACGATTTATTAATATTTGCTGACATCCCTCTTCTGGATGAAACTCTTATATTAAATTACATTTAATTTGTGAAATTAATATTTGCTGAGTTCATTATTTAAGCATACCCTCTTTCCATATACCTTAACCGAGAGGGAATCTTCTTGCCGCCGACACAAGTGCCTGGCCTGACGGCATCCCTCAAAGTGGGATTAGGTTAATGAGAACCCATTTGATGATGATGATGATGAGCTGCTGGTGCTGCTGTAGGTATTTGTGACCTAGGTCAATGCCTGGATGCGTTGCGTCGGCTGATGTTATACATTTTTAGTGCCGTGTTTTAACCAAGAAACGCATATTAATCACACAGCTTGGTAGGAGCCCCCAAACAGTCGGAGCTGCTCTCCTCTGCTCTGCCCTGCTCTGCTCTGATGTTATATTTCACATCGAAGGCAATGAAAAGCAAAAGTATATTTAAAGTGGGCTTTCAAACTGGTTGTGAAGAGCACACATCGAGCGCCGAGTCGAGCGTCGTCGAGTCGTTACACACATGACCGCCAGTCTAAGAGAGTGGATAATACTAGTTCTCTCAACTCCATACGCGGTATAGTGTCTCTGGGTGAGATAACCCCTCTCTTAGTGGTTACAGCGGGGCTATCTGCGGGCTAAGAGCGGGTTGGCTCTCAAGTGGGCTGAGTGCATCGGGCGATGAGCAAATTGATGATGATGATGACGATGACGAGATAGACTGCTAGACGGAGGTGTGTGTGAACTACGTCATGGATGTCGGTTCAATGCGTCCACTTTGCATATTAGCACCTCGCTAACTGGAGCTCCTCCACCCGCTTCTCTCTCTCTCTCTGAACCGATAGCCGGAAACGGATGCACGCCCAGCAGCGTGCCGTGATCTTATCTTTTGCATGATTTGATTTTTTCCCGGGAAAAACGCCCTTTTAATGGTTGTGTCTCCTGTTTGCCGAATGCCGATGATGAATCAGTGGCGCGATTGGGGGAATTTCTTCCGAGTAGGATATGCATTAATTGACTGACCTGTGGTCCCCTTTTCAGGGTCACTTCTTGAGCCACTTTTCCTTTTATTATATTTTTTTGTTTTCGCATTCTTACATGCAAATAAGTCACTTAAAGTGTAACACTTGGGATTGGCCAGCTGCTGCTGCTGGGTCTGCCAGGAAATACTGAAAGAAAATGAGATTTATGTTTGCCAACATATTCTATAATTTTCATATTGGAACTTAGGACAATGTTGGGGAAATATCTCATAAAAAAATGTTTTTTTTTTTTATAAGTCTTTGTTTAAAAATGTTTCTTTATAAATTACAAATATGGTGAATTTTGTTTAATAATGTAATAAATTCTTATTTTAGGCTTTTATCGTTTTATGTATCAAACCTATTTCCCTATTGGAAATTTAATAAAAAAATTAATTTGCTAAGTTCTAATCTCTCTAGTATATATTAAAGTTTTCTGCCGCTCCAGCCGTGTAAAAAATTTATATTTATTATAAGAGAGGGAGAGAGAGAAAGAGAAACATTTATAATAGGTGAGTGAGCGTCGCGGAGCGCAATGGAGGGCACGTAGTTTTTTATATTTTAAATTCGATAGATCAACTTTTAAAATATATTTCATTATTTATTGTTTTCTTTCCTGTTTTTCGCTGAATGTAATGTTGAGTGCTGCTGACCAAGTCATAAACGTAACCATGGCCATGGCTAATAGGCAGGCGCCTTTGTTCTATGGCTATTGCTGCTGACCAAGCCCAAACAAATATCGCATATTTTCACAAGAACCCAGGGATGGAGGGCTTTTAAAATTTAAAAAAATATTTTGAAAAGTAAATAAAGCGATCTTAATAATAAAATAATTATTATTTGTGATATATTGCATATCCAATAAGTCTATAATTTTTTAAATGGCATTCGAGTTCTAGAATTAAGCGAAATCTTTCAATTTAATTAACATTAAAAAAATCTTCTATTATTGGTTTTATATTTCTTTACTCGCTCAAGTATCTTAATTCTCTTTTTATGAGCCTTAATTCCAAATTAATTAATTTCCTTATTTGTTATAAAGCCAATAAAATGGTTTTTTTACTGCGCTTTCCCATATGAGGAAGGTAGTGATTCATCCAAGACTCTGGCACTTCCTGCCCGTCCCTAGTCTCGCCCTCTCTCTCCATCGGCTGCTGCTCACATGTTGCACAGAAATCTAGATGCAATTTGAACCGAACCGATTTCATAAAGTCAGAACAAGTTTGCGCACATAGTTTCCAGCGAAAAAAAAAAATACAAATAAAAATAAACAAAATAAAGGTAAGCTCTTAAGCGTTAGTTATATATTTTTTTGCCTTTCCCTTTTTTCTATGCGACACAGACATTGAAACTTCTTGGTGTGCTCGGAGCATGGCGAATCCATGGCTCGAATAAACCAAAAATCCAAAGCACAAGCCACTCGACAATCAAATAATTTGACGCGAAATCGAACTGAATCGAGCGAGAGATCTACAAATGACATTCCTTCTTAGCGCCTGGACCCAACGCGGGGTCCGCCCCGGGGCGGTTTTTGTCGTCTGTCAAAGATTTGTACCTCTCGAGCTGTTGTGGCTTTAAGCCGTTAACAAAAATTTAACAGAAATATAAAATCAAAAGCGCCACGAAAACATCAAGTGTTTGTTGCCGGGGCTGCCGCCATTGTCAAGGGTTCTCGGATCTCTTTCGGCATCTCCGACCCAATACCAATACCCAATCCCCAGGTCGAATCGAATGACAAAAATGTGCTCCAACGATGTTGATCGATTCGATCAGCATAAAAGAATAAAAAAACGCTTTAATTAGAACCAATTTAGAGCGCGGACCAATTTATCAGAAGCATTTTGAAAAGTAGTTGAAAACCAGTCGAGAGCAACTTCAGCATTTCAGAGGGGCAGAGGTTGAAGCTGGAAGGAAGGTGCCGCGGATTTCATTATAATTCAGCATTAGCCAACATTATTATTATTGTTGTGTGGCTTAAGACCAACTCAACTGGGTCCGCCGCTGTCCGCAGAAATATTGCCATTTACGCATTTGTTTTTCTTTGTCAATTTCGAGAGGTGTGGACCCCAGGTTCAAGTGCAGCGCATTCATAACTATTCATAACTATCCATACCTATATTCCCCAGAGAGATCTATATCTGTAACAATTGTGGAGCGGTCACTGCGAGAGTTAAGTCGGGGGTTTAATGAACGTGCCGAAGGGAAATATATATGTATGAGTATATACACTCGATTTCCTACGTCAAGCTTTAAAAAGTTGGACAAAAACCAACGTTTAACAAAAGCAATTGCTATTTTTACGGTACTTATTAAATTAATTGTAGACACTTCCTATAGCTTGGTATTATTTATGGACAAAATAAAGCTAATAACTTGCAATAAAAAGATGCGACTTTATTAGTCTAATAAAAACTATAGTATGTCCTATAACTCGAATCAATCGCGCCTTTCTCCGAAGGATAATATAATTATGGATATTTTATTACTATAAAATCGTATAGTTTTCTTCTATTTAAGATACAGTTTTCATTTTATGTTCTCTTGAATGTATTGCAAAAGTTCCATATATAATATGTATATCGAGGAAAATATTGAGTTTGAGTTTAATATAAAAAATATTGACATATTGATAAATTTCGGTGTTATCGATAAATTTGTTAACCTATTTGTTAAACACAAAATTGTCTTATAGTTGTTAAGACATCGATTTAAATCGACTTCTGCGACAAATATTGGTACAACATATGTAATTATCTGTCATCCCTGATTTAAAAACTAAGAAGATTATGAAAATGTGGATCTTATTAATCAATTATTACATATTTTGTTTCCAGATACCGAATTTCACAGATTTATGGATTTTTCACTCATTTGAGTTCTCCTGATGAAAATTTTAAAGGTAAGCAAACTCCAATAACCTAATTATTGCTTACAAAATGTCAAATTTAATAAAAAAAGATCTCTGAAATGCCAGCACTGGTGCCTGGCACCAAAGTTGAAGTATTTATTCGGCGAAAACTATCAACTATTAAAGCGGCCCTCTTGTTTCTTTTTCTATTTGTGTTTTTGGTAACACTTTCAGCTTTACATACAAGCGGGAAACCAGTTAATTAATTTGGTTCGATTCTTGGCATCAGCCAAACGCCAAAAAAGTTTTCTTTATATAACAATTCATTAATTACCTTTCGATTTCTGGTTTTTACCTTGGGCGGAGTCATGGACCCGATCCGTTGCGGATCTGGGATTACAATGTTCGAGTGTTTTTTTGTGTTTGGATCTTTTCAAGGAAATAGTTTTTATTTTATGCAACTACAACTTGTTGTTTACTTCGTTCTGTGATGTCTAATACCTATCGTATTTCCCCTTTGTGGGCAGCACCCCAGGAGCCGGGTTCTGGGTGTGATTGTGGCTGTGACCAGGTCCACCACCTGCTGGTCCACTTCCTGGTCCTCCTCCTCCACCTCCACCTCCCGGGGAAGCTAGAGTGTAGACCTCGTAGTCGCTGATGGTGAAGTTGTAGTCGCCGAACAGTGTCAAGTGAGCGGCATTGGCGCCATCATAGGAGTGGGGAAGGTTTGAGTAGGAGTCCATATTGCTGTGGCAATTGCTGGAGATGAGCAGATCTGCACCAGCACCGAAAATGGGACCGCAACTGAGGGATAAAAGAGAAGAAAAATATAAACTACTGATATTGCATTCTGTCTGGCTCAGGAACATGAAGTTTAGTGTTATTTTATATGACATTGAGCGCATTATTGATTCTTGGCATATTTTCTTCACAATATAAAGCTTAAATCCTAATAAACTGGTAATTTTAAGCTGCATAAATGCATTATCCTTGCTTTATAAACACTACTCACTCTGGATGATAGCAGATAGCATAGGGTTTCTTCACAATATCGAACTTGGCAGGCTGCTCGCCGTTGGCTGGGTTCAGGGTAAAGAGAAAGGCCCGGTCCGAGTGAACGTAGCCACCCTTGCGACTCGTTTTGGCCCAGGCCACGTCCGTATAGCCACCACTGATCTCTCCGTGCCCACCCAAACCTATGACCATGCAGGGAGCCACGCCATCACAGTAGCGATGAAAGGAACCCGAGTCGTAGCCATGTGTGGAGGCCCGGAAAACCAATCTCCACGATTGCTTGGCCACTCCATACCAACTGTTGAGCACCGTTTGCAAAGGTAACTTGTCATTCCTGAGGATTTGGGAACCCGGAAACATATTGACCGCCACGGCTAAGCGAGGCTGGAGTCTCTTGTCGTTATCCATCATTTTGTTGGCATGCAGGGCGGCATAGCGATAGCGTTCCAGCGATAACTCCATGGGCACCGCCCCAGTAGGTTCCACTTCCTCTGCAAAAACTTGACTGTCGATGAGCAGGAGGCGAACGTGACCCATAACACCACTTAGATGCTGACAGACCCGAGCACGCTCCTCTTCGGTCCAATGAGCGGTGGGTTGGGTGACTCCTGCCTGGTATTTGGCCCAGGCCAAGACGCAGCGCCATACTTCCTCCTCCTCCAGGCAGAACTATGCAAAGGATAAAGAGAATTAAAGAAGTCTTAAGTATTAACCAGGAAATGTAATGCTTGCTCTGTCCTTACATAGTCTGAGGAAATAATTTTGATGATGGCATCCTTGGTTAAAGTCAAAAAGGCATTGGTTTTCACACATTCAATGGCATTTTCGCCAATAAAGATGATGCAGCGTTCCATAAATGATGCAGCGCATTTGGCACCTAAAATTCAAAGGGAAAATATGATTATTTACAACAAGATCTTGTTTTCAAACATATTCACTACTACCTTCTTCATGAAATTTGGTCTCCAGGCTAAAATTTTTAATAATTAATACCAAAATATGAAGAATTTCGCTTCACACTCCTCGACCCATTGAAACCACAGAATTTCGTTTACAGAAAGTCTAAATTTTATTTGAATGTACATTCTTTAGAATCTCTGTTGAAATTGGCTTATACATATTTTTATAATTACGACGTGCAGCTATCGTATGTGGAGGAGCTGGGCATGTTGGGTCCTTAGGCCTAATCCTTTGTGGGATTCACATTCTGTATGAGCGTTATGTTATCGCCCTTGAGCATTATCCTGCCCAGATTCTTGCGTTGGCGGGTCTTCACATAGACTTCCTCGGCGTCGTCCAGCACCAAATTCATGTACTCGTCGAAGCCCACGATGTGGCCCTCGATGCGCAGCGAAATGTTCTCGTAGAGCCAGACCTGGACGCGGGAGCGGTTCTGCAGGTAGCGGAAGATCAGGTTGATGGGCTGAACCATCACCTTTTGCACCTTGGGGTTGCCTTTGAACGACATTTTTGTGATTCTTTTGCGGTTGAAGTTTTAACAAAAATTTTAGCTTCCTTTTTTGCCGGCTTGTGTTATTAGAGTGACCGAAAGGCGGGTTTCTCTGAAATACCGACATAAATACTGACACGAAAGGGCAAAAACTGTTATAAACTGGTATGAAAACTTGAAAAATCTAAAAAATATAGTCCTTGGTCACATTGATCAATTAACAGAGCCCAGTCGATACCTAAATGTAGTTCTAACAGACCTTATCGATATGCATTGTGGAGTTAACTATCGTCACTGTTAAGTTTCTTCGGTGATTGCAAAAGTTTGTTGCTGAAGTTTTCTGCTTTTAAGTTAAAATAAACACAACAAGAAAATGGCAATGGCGAACGTGGACAAAGGAGAGCTGATGGATCAGGTGAAGCAACAGATTGCCGTTGCGAATGCCCAGGAATTGCTGCAACAAATGACGCAAAAGTGCTTTAAAAAGTGTATCAACAAGCCGGGCACCTCGCTCGATTCCTCCGAACAGGCAAGATTGGGATATCTTAATTGAAAATGTAAAGGCTTATAATATGTTTACATTATTGCAATGCAGAAATGCATTTCCATGTGCATGGACCGGTTTATGGACTCGTGGAACCTCATCTCACGGACGTACGGCCAGAGATTACAGCGAGAACAATCAAAATTCTAGGAGACAAAGTGGAGTGATTCGCATTTGTGCAGCGGATCAATGGACAAAACTTGGCCAGCTATTAATTAGTTTTAATTAATAAACTGTTTAAATGCAATAAAAACATGTGTGTTACGTGATTTTGATAACACAACGTGCCTGAGTTTTTTTTTCTATCGATTGTTCGCTTAACAGGCACATTTTCGAGTGCTGTTAGCTGAAAATACTAGATGTATACTTTTTTTTTACATATTCCATGTTAAAGAACGGTATCCAGACAAAAGAAATCTTCCCAAAACACGTTTAGTATTTCCGGAGAGCGGATTTCACATATTTCAAACTATGGTTCCCGCCAACCCTTAGCATCTCGTTGTTCAACTGGAACAGTTTATCCAGCTTCTCCTCCACTGGTGTCATCATGATTCTCCCTGAAGGGATGATGGATCACACCCTTGCCTAAATCATCTGAGCTCCTTGTCCCACAACCATCCAATTAAACTCCTAGCGAACCCAAGAACACACTTAAACAAAACCCTTTCTCCACAAAACCAATCTTATTCAAAGTGTAGTTCAAAAGTTTAATACCTAAATTAGTAACCACCCAGTCGAGCGGTAGACCTTATGTTCTTAATTAATAAGTTGGCTTTAAGTTTATAACCAATTGTTAGCTTTATATAAAGAAATAAATTTTCTTTGCGCTTACCGATGGGAGCTATTAGCTTTATTTATATAGGATATAGGATAATAGTTTTGGTTTGGACTTACCCGTGGAGGCACTTTTACCTTTCGTTGCAACACCGCTGACGTGGCCGAGATTCATCGATGATTATGTCCTTTCGAGTGCAGAGGTTCTTCAGACAGTTATTAGCACAATTTTTTACTCACTTTTTAACACAATTATTAACACAGATGCGAAGGGGTCGAAAGCAGCGGAGAGACTGAAGCTGCCGCGACAAGGCGCCTCTATTTATAGATTTGACAAAGAAGAGAGTTTGATCGATCGATCTCGAGAGAGAGAGAGAGAGAGAGAGAAAGAGAGTTTGACAGAAGGAGAGAATCATAGATCGAGTCAGAAAAGTTTCTATCTTTCTCTGCCAATTTCTGTACATTTCACTATCTCTCGCAAACTCTAGCTCTATTTCTCTATTTATCTCTCTCTCTCACATGTCTCTACATTTCTGACTCTACCCATCATTCTCTTCCTCTATCTGGCTCTCTCTCTGACTATCTATCTCTCTTCATATGTATATGTCTCGCTCTCTCTATTTCGCCCACTCTTTCCCTCTATTTTTTCTCTCGACCTATCTTTCTCTCTCGATCAATCTCTCTTCTTCTTTTCTCTCACCTATAAATAGAGGCGCCTCGCCGCGGCAGCCTCAGTTTCTC